>JASSUY010051499.1:69763-113981 GCA_032466535.1 Forpus xanthops | reverse complement strand
AGAGCAGGGGGGTTGGAACTAGATGATCTTAAGGTCCTTTCCAACCCTAACTATTCTATGATTCTATGATTCTATGAACGTCTTCCTTCAAAAAAAGCCCACATGCAATAAAGCCCTTTGGGATGTTTGAGTTACTTTTACTTATAAGGGTCATTAGCACAGACCCATTTCCTTATGAAGTAAAAATATTTTTTTGTGAGAAAATCACTGCTCTTTTTCTGGCTACAGAATGAGATTTCATAGAAAAGCCTACTTTACCTTTTCCTTTTAGTTCTTCTATTCAAGTTAGCTATTTAACTGAAATAGATGGGTGGAAAGTAGCAAAAGATTTCCAAAACTGCAAAGGAATCAACAAAGTAGGGCAGTGAAGCTCATGAAGGGTCTGAAGAACAAGTCCTATGAGAAGCAGCTATGAGGTTGTTCAGCCTGGAGAAAAGGAAGCTCAGAGGAGACCTTATCACTATGTACAACTACCTGAAAGGAGGTTTCAGTGAGGTGACCTCGATCTCTTCTCCCAAGTAACAAGTGATAGGACAAGAGGAAATTGTGTCAAGCTGCATCAGGAGAGATTTAGATTGGGTATTATGAATAAATTCTTCATGGAAGGGGTTGTCAAGCATTGGAACAGTCTGCCCAGGGAAGTGATGGAGTCATCATCCCTGGAGATATTCAAAAGACGTGTAGATGTTGCACTTAGGGGCATCATTTAATAGTAGACTTAGCAGTATAATTCTAACAGTTGGACTTAATGATCTTAAAGGTCTTTACCAATCTAAACTATTTTGTGATTCTATGAAATCAACTTTAAAACAGAGCTGAGCTGCCAGAAATGCTATCTGTTCTTGAAAATCTTCACACAGTTGCACTTTGGTTCAGTTTTAGTCAGAATGGCTTTTACATTATTCTTCCATAGATTAAAAACAGATGTAGATCAGAAAATTGATTTCTTTTAGAATCATCACTACTGCCTGTCATTATATCCTTGTTTAAATGACTGTTACTGATATGTTAATGTCTTTCTCAGCCTACTAGAGAAACTGACAGGTTGAAACAGTCTTCCAACTCTACATAGAACATGAAAAGTATATTCAGTTTACTTTAGAAAACACCACAGATGTACTTTATATTCATAAGAGCCAAATTTTAATAAAAAATCTCTTTACACTGTAATGGAAGGAAATTTATTTGCAAGTTCAATCAGTAACTTAGAAGCCATCAGTTGAAGCACTTATGATGAAAAACAATTTGTGGATACACATTTTGGTTTTCTTTTATACATAGAAGATTTAATTTCTATCCTTCATAAGGAAAGATGGAATTTAATCAGTTCACTCTTTAAGGTGCTCAAATGTACCTCTTGTTTTAATAAATTTTGAATAAATAAGAAAAGAACTGATAGGTATCTAAGTTTAAAGAAAAGAAGATGCAAGCCTTCCTGGTTCTATTCTTTTTTATTCCCAGAGCTCATGAGAAAATGAATAATCCTGAAGAATTTGTTTTTAATTTGCTAACTCAAATTTTAACAAATATTCTGCAGACTGGGAAGTGCTTACCTGGAGTCTTCTGTATAAAATTAACGGTCTTGATGAGTAGTTGAGACAGTAGACTTTAGTTGGATGCCAGAGCTAACCTCCTTCAGAGGGGTTCTGGGCTGTGTGGAGACCTCATAGCAGCCTTTCAATATCTGAAGGGGGCCTATAGGGATGCTGGGGAACGTCTCTTCATGAAGAACTGTAGTGAGAGGACAAGGGGTAATGGGTTCAAACTTAAACAGGGAAAGTTTAGATTTGATCTAAGGAAGAAATTCTTTACTGTGCAGGTGGTGAGGCAGTGGAATGGGCTGCCCAGGGAAGTTGTGAATGCTCCATTGCTGGTGGTGTTCAAGGTCAGGTTGGACATAGCCTTGGGTGACATTGTTTAGTGTGAGGTGTCCCTGCCCCTGGCAGGGGGGTTCCAACCCTAAGTATTCTATGATTCTGTGATTCTATGATTAAAATTCTTTGACATCTTTAGAGTGCAGTAAGGGAGCCTAAAGCCTGTACCTCCCAGGTACATGGATAACAGCACCCATTTATGGCTTACTCTCCTCCTACATATTTGCCTCTGGCTTTCTCTGCCACACCAGTTTTGACATTATGAGAAGAGTGTTTCTTCCCCATGCTTCTCTGGGAGGTTGCAGATCTGAGCTGAAACTGCCTTTGTCTGAGAAGCAGAAAAGCCTCAAGTTTCGACGTAAATGTTTTAAACCTCTAAATTGGAGATAAAATCAACAGTTCTGCTTCCCTTCCAGATGCAGATGGCCTGCTGTGCCCCATGCAGAAATCAGTACTGCAAATACACATCCAGCTTTTGGAAAAAACACCTGCTAGACCAGATCCTCACAGACATGGCTGGAGGAGCAGCCAATTTCCCAAGTCCCAAAGTGCTGCAGGCATTAGAAAGGCAGTTCTGGAGGAATGGCATGAAACCAGGCTGTCAAGCACTGGAAGCACCTATTGAACTTTACTGGGGAAAAGATCTGTTATTGCAGACTTCTTTATCCCTTATGGGCTAGGTAAGGTTTTATGGATTGTAATTTTAGTCTTGGGTATCTCATTTCTGCCTCTTTCTCCCTTAGAGCACCCCCATCCATTAGTGTGGCTCCCCAGATATTCAGCATGCAAGTAGGCACAAGGTTGCAGGCACTGCCTTTACATGAAAGTCCCTGAAACCAAGGCAAAAGAGGCTGGATTTCTTGCAAAAGTGGTTTCAGTGCATAGGTTATTTCTTTTGAATTTTCTAAGCAGGCCATTGGTTAAGTGTAAACATATTCTTGGCCAATTAATGGAGTTAAATGCTTTAGCAATTCCATAAAAACCATTATCTAGCTAACTGTTGTCATTGGGAATTAACAAGATGACTTCTGCCAAGATTTACACAGAAAAGGAACCCTGTAAAACAAGATGAGGCAGGACAGGAATTTATGCAAAGATGGGGTTGTTTCCAAAATTACTTAGAAAAAAAATGGTCATTTTTTTTGTTCCAAACCAATATTAAAATTTCCTCTCTGTTTGTGCGTCATACTGAAAAGAATTTGCTAAGCGCAAAAGGTTTAAATGGAGATTCGTATTTTATGCTGAATGTTCAAAATTTTTTATGGGAGGGGATAAATACTTCCCTTCTGTAGATTTGTGAATCAAATTAAGAAACATCCATGTTGTTGTCGGTGTGATGTGGCTGTTTACTTACAAGTAACATAAAACATAGCAGTTCCATTTAAAGCCACACGTTTGTTTTCCATTTTTCAATGCAGTTTCTCTTGTGGTTAAGATAGGTAATGACCTACGCGACACAACCTTTTTCTGAAACAATACGGAAACTATGCATACATCCACTAGCATTTGTGAAATTTAGCATGCTGTCACTTCAGTGTGGATTTCAGGTCTTGACTAATGGAATCCCTCTTTTTTCATTTGCAAAAATAAGCTGACTGATATGGAGTGAACACTTCAAGGGACAGCTGAAACCGAGGGAATGGCCCAATGATTATGCTATTGGCATGAGGAAAGATTGACCTTCTTCCAAAAAGGAGCAGTAATTCCATAGAGAGGCAAAAATCTCAGGCAGTTAGTCTTTTTCTACATGGTTTTACTCTGCAGGGCCATGGGGCATCACTTACAAAAGCAAATCCAAGTGGCTTAACTTAAAAAATAGAAACAGAAAAACTCTTCAGCTTTGGATATGATGCAGCCTTTTGATCATAGGACTCTCTTTTTCTTCAAAGGCTGTTGCTCCTTTTAATTATCTAATATTTAGTCTTCTAATTCCTTTTAATCCCACAGAAAGCAGGATAAAATGTTTTGTCCCCAACTTGGTTTTGTAATTCTCCTTTCTGTGCATTCCCAGGAGAAAAGTTTAATATGAAATTTTGCTTACTATAAGTAAGCTATAGAATTGATGTATCACAGCTTATGTACTTTGCACATCTCCACTGTGACCTTGACTGATCTTTCTGGCCTATGACTAACCTTGACCATAAAGTTCTAGAAACCAATATGATTTCAGGATAACTTACCTCTTCAGGACTGTACAACAGAAAATAAACTCATGCTGATGGTGCCATTCAGATTTAAGAAAAGATCAGATAACTTAGATTCTTTGTCATAGTATTGTAAATACCCTAAAGCATGGAAAACCTGAATTACTGCCTATAGTTTGAAAGGGTAAACTAAGAAGAATTAGCTGGAAATTGAGAAGAAAGAAGAATTAAGTAAGAAGGCTTCCACTGCTTTCCTGGAAATCAACTGCATCTATACCACTAACAGTTTGGACCAACTCCACAATCCTTAACTTGCTGTGTTTCTTCTGGCAAACTTCATCTGTATCTGACATGAACAGGCAATATACCTCAAGAACATATAACATTATCAGTTCACTTACATCATCAACACCATGAACGTGAGCCCTCAGGAGACTTATTTGACAAGACACTTGGTTCCATTCTGCTTCATGATATAGCTTTTTGATTTTGGCTCCTGGACTGCTGAAGAATAGAGATTTTCAGGTTTTCACATACACAGCTATTCCTAGTGTCTTGGAGATAAGGCCAAAAGGAATTGCTACAAAGGGAACATTTAATAGAGGATTAGTGAATGGGGGAGAAGAGCAAGGAAAATATAAATTTATTGTATCATCTTCAAAAATCATGTATGAAGATTTAAAGTCACAGTGCTTGTGACTGATTCACATCCTTGGCTCTATATTGGCCTAAGAGTACTGCTGATGAAACAGTCCTATCTCTGCAAATCTTTGATGTATGCTCCTGGAGAAAAGAACATGTTTTCTATCTCTAACCATATGTTAAGCTTTCCTCTTCTCTATTTTATTTATATTGACAGAGAAAAGGAAAGAGGTTTTGGAATAATCCCAGGGATGTCTAGAGACAAGTGATTAATGCTTCCTATCCTGGATGCTTGATTAATTAATGTAAACTCAGACATCTTGAGGGAAAATGTTGCATGTGTGGACCATATTTCCAACAACCTTCCAAATCTTAAACCTTAAAATTAGTTAAATACAATCAGCTTTTCAATTAGAAGGAAAGTGAAGTACCCCAACTGACTAGGGTGTCAACTGCATCTGGAAAGTTAAGGGTAACCAAGAGAAGACAAGACGATGCAAAACCACAGATTTTTATCAACCTCACAAGGAAAATATATAAATATCATAAAATTGTTTTATAGTCTCGCATTTTCCACATTTAAGAAAAAATCCATTCTAGAAACTACCAACATTAAGACTGGTAATGCTGGAGACCAGCAATTTTACCCTGAATGCTCTTCAGTATATTCATTCTTTGAGACACACCGATTATCCCACAAAATGCCTCAGATTATCCTCAGCTCAGAAGGTTTGTACGCATAAAATGGGGATCCTGCAGCCCATAGACAGATATTCACACCTCTTCATTATGTAAGACCTGCGGCTATATTTTGTGCGCATGCACTAATTGTATGTGGCACTATGTGCTAATGTGGCCACGCAAGAGTGCTCAAAAAGCCTATTCAGCCTGCAACAAGAAGACTCTCTCTTCCTACTTTGTAAGAATCAGCATTTCCTGAAATGACAAAGAATGAAGCAATAGCAAAAATTTCCAATGCAATTATTCCTAGGCAACACTTCCACCCTCACTTACACCTGACCATCAAGAAAGCATTGACGTTTCTCTGGTGCTGTGAAACTCAGCCCAGAGTTAAGACTGGTAAAGAAACCAATTTCTCTTCCAAAAAAAATGTATTTTTTGTGGGACTATGCACTGATTCAACAAAGCAGCAGCAGATCACTCATATGTAAAATCGTTCAATGCGTGTACATGCTTTTGGATCCTGGAGAAAGTGAGAGGCTTGCACCTGATTCTTAGCGTTTAACAACTGGTATACAACTGCTTTACAACTGGAAACTCCATCAGTAGCACAAAAGTCTATCCTTACATTCATTCTGCCTGTGAATCAGACTGCCACCCGTTGCACTTTCATGACATCAGATTATAATAATGTGCTCTTTCTAAACATTCATCTTAGGAAACTAATGCTTAAATAATTTTAATTTCTATGTAAAGTTAAACTAGAGTTTAATGGCTTTTTATTTAGACATTAGCTATAGAATCAGAAGTGTAGGCCACATCCAGATCATCCTTCAAAAGTTAAAAGATCATTTCAGACTGTGGAGATTTCCAGTCAGTCAGGCCCCAGTTCCTTCAGTGATAAAGTAAGATCAGTAGGTGATTCGGTGCCAGCTGGCGGCAGAATGGTGGTCTGGATGTTTATGTTGGAGCATAGATGTGGCTTATCCTGTCTAAGTGGACAGGAATTAGGCTTCACTTCTCAGTCTGCCATTGTTATGTTCTGATGGACATATGGACATTGTTATGTCCTAATGTCCTGACAGGAACAGGACAACAAAAAAGTCACCTTCTTTCCCTATCTGCTAGGAATTCATGTGCAGAAATGTGAAACAAGAACGGATAAGGCATATTTTTTCCTGACTGTAAACCAAATATAGTCTTAAATTTAACTCTGACAGAATCATGACATAGATCTATACTGGGAAATTGAACTAAAGACTCAGAAATATGCCTCAAATTAGAAAATCTCTACATTCACCTTTAAGAAGACAAATGAATACTTTTTTCAGAGCATGTTTTCCATATGTGGCTAAATTGTAAAGCCAATTTCTCACCACTTATCACCTACATTCATCTGGATGGCTTGCAGTACTGAAGGAAGTGGGGCGACTCTGCAAGCTCAGAAGGAAACTAAAACAATACCAGGAACAGCTTTTGACACCCCGCCACAAAAAAACAGCCCTGTTAGAGCCCCAAAGACTATCATGTTCTATCTTAAGGTTTTACAAATATCATTGTCCAAGGTGTCCTTCTCCCCAGTCCTGTCCCTTAGCTCTATAAGCTATTTAAGTACACACTTGCTGGGAGACACAGGTACATGTTTTCCACAGGATGGACTGTCTGCTGGGGAACAAAGGAGAAATCAAGTTTAAGTTGAAGATCTTGGCATTACTGAACAGCAGTTTCCAGACAAACATCCCAGTTATTTTAGTTCCCCTGCTCCTTCCCTTGTCCTAGCTTTCCTCCCTGCAACACCCACAGTGCTTGTGCATTAGTTCTCACTCAGGATCTTTCCCAGCATTAAGTGACTGTTCCTGAGATCATAACCAGCTACAGTTCTAGGAGGGTTTGCCTCATGGGCTGCTTCCCACTGGCAGCATGATGCAGCTCCATCCTCTCTCCTATTTTTCCCAGACCTACATCAGAGGGCTTTGCACCCTAAAATCCCTCCCCACTATCAATAAACACAAGCCACCCAGTCCAGTGCTACAAGTGAAACCTCTGGGGTTGTGCAGTGAAGATTATCAGCTCTGAAAATTGTGATGTAAACAACTGGGCGCACTTCATACTGCAAAATGCACACATTCATAAATGTCTTTTATGGCCTCTAATGGAAAGCACTCACAAGATTAGGCTTCCCTGAGGCACCCCAGGATGTTACTAGAAAGGAGTCTACCTGTGTTCCAGCGTGTCATAAAACTAGGAATCTCTTTCTAATGGATGAGTATCTCCCAGAAGATACAATAACTTTGTCCCCTAACTAGAGGAGTGTAGAGTGTGACCTAATTTTAAACAATTATAGCAAGCTGAGAAAGCTCCTACACCCCAGATTGGTTCTTTGAATTATTTGTTAAGCAAAGACCTAGGTGGAAGGAATCAACATTTTTTTTTACATGGAAGGTATATTACAATAACACTAATTAACCATGCAGTGATTTAATATTATATGCATGCATGACTGAAAAAGTTTAAAAGACCTGTAACTTGCAGATATACTTGTCTCAGAACAAAACCACCTTGGGACCTGGGAACTTGTTTTTTCTTCGCTCTCTCTCAAATACAAAGTAGGCTTTTACCAGTAGCACAAGATAAAATATTAGCTAGTGCTACAGTTCCACCACTAAACAAATGTGGTGTCATTACTGACAGGGAAGGAATTCAAATTGTCTGTGTGGTGTTTTTTTATGGTTCACTCTGGAATATATTTGTAAGTAACATGGCAAGCTTGAACTCTGACTGGTGGACTGACGCTCACCTCCACCTCAGGAGGGGTAGTTCGCTGTTCACAATTTCAAACCTCCCCCTTTCAGAGCTGTTAAAGAGTTCAAAAATCCCTTCAGAGAGAGTTGCAGGGGGAAGGGCAATTCTTACTCACTTTCTCAGTACAGCACAATAAATAGTCTCATGACATCATAAAAACCGTGACAAAATCCATTTACAGTGGTGTGTCCACAAATTCTCATTCAGCCTTCCTGTAAGCTCAGGTAGGCAAACACTGACCTGTTATTTTAGGAGAGGAGGTTTAAAAATACTGACGGGCAGCTATTAGAAAAGGTTGTTGCCTTCCTGGGCCAGGAGACACACTCGTCATAGCCAACCAAGGGCTTGGGCAGCACAAGAGCTTTACTGTATCCCTGCATCATAGCTCAGTGCTCATAAACAGTCATATTATTCATGTGTAAACACTTTTCATTCCATTTTGAGAGTGAGGACTTGCATATCGCTAGCTGGAAATGTGGTTGGTAGCAGTTTTAACACGTTTTTTTTCTTAACTAAGTGATAAAACTGTTGGTATTCTGGAAGGATGACAGAACAGCCTGTTTGTCTCTGGTGTTTACTCACTCAGGACAGGGAAGGGTCTAAAGAAACATCTGGTCTCAGCTTTTTTCCACTGAGGAAAAAAGTTTAAGCCAGTTAAATTATTTAGCCAGAAAAGTAAGTTCATGAGTCATGAAAAATTCATCTAATCATGGAAGTGAAGACCAACAACGTTCTCTCCTATGTAATCCAAAAAGGAGAATGGGGTGTTGTTAATCCTTATCCCAAATGTGTCTCGATTTACATTTCCAGCTGGGAAGGAGGCTGTGAGAAACTTAGGTGCAAAGGCCAGAGGGGAGAGAAGGGCAGGAGCAAGGCTGGCCACAACTGTGAGTTTACAGTTAACAGAGAGTAATGAGGTGGCAGGGAAATGTCTCCCCTCTGGCCTCACTCTGCACCTTCTCTCTTTCTTTCCTCACTTTGAAAGAGGATGAGGGTTTCAGAAAGGCAAAAGAGTGCTTTTTTCCCCTTCTTTCTGCCCCCTTCCTCTCTGCTCTCACTCTGTCTTCCCTCTAGTCAACCCAGGTTTTCCACCTCCCGGCAGGACCTATAAGAGAACAGCATTGAAATCCCTTGGGAAAAGCCCCTTCCCAACACACAATCAGACTCAAAAACCAGGGAACAACTAGTCCAAAACCTGCTACTGCACCCTGTGCTTGGGGCACCCATGACCTTGCATTAAGGCCTCCGGTTGGTATGGTGCGAAACTCCTTGCAGCAGATTCCCCATGCAAATTTTTATGGGGAAACTCGAGTGGCTGCTATGAAAAACCATTGTGCTAAAATTCCCTCTCCCTCAATAACAAAACAACCTTGCTGAGAAATCCTGTAATCTAAATACAAGCTTAGCACCATTCATCAAAGGGAGGATGTGAACAGCGCTTGTAAAAAGTTAATAACCTCTGTGGTGGGACAGGACAGCGCGAAGGGAAAGTGCAGAGTAATGGCTAGGAGAAGCCTTTCATCTCCAAGTGAGCTCAGTGACTGCAAATGTGAAGTTCACTTCAGTTAATGGCAGTTTTCTAATAGCTTTTTAAAATTACTATGGATAAACAAACAGACTCAAATACAATTTTTCTGACTTAAAGGTTTTGGGGTTGTTTTAGGCAGCTTAATAGGCTCAAATTCAAACAAAAGTAGCTCAGATTTCAAGCTAACAACAACCAACCAGGGTACATGTCCATTTCTCTTTGCACAAAGAAAAGCCTAAAAATACAATGTCAATGCATATCTCAAAAACTGGAGAACAAAAAACTAGGTTCTGCATAGCTTTTCTTTGTATTTAATTCTCTTTAATGGTACATCCTTACAGGTAGATCATGTCTTGTGAAACCTTGAAAACTGCATCCCCTTTAAAAATTGAACACAAAGGCCTACGTGCTCACTTGCACCTAGGCTGTACGCAAATGGGCCTAATTTATTTTGGTGCCAAACAAAGCTGTGAAATACTTTGACTTAATTTTAAAGAAAAGCAAACAATGACCAGTGCTTGTGAAGGCACAAGCTGTGTCATAAAACTCAACAAACCATTTACATTGCAAAAAGTTGCCTCAACTGTTGTTTATATTGGAAGTAAGATTAGCACATTCGTATCCTCTGGCTAGCAGATACCATCAGCTGCAATCACTTACTGCTCATCAGTAAGTGATTTTACATTAGAGAAGGGGACACTCAAAATTGAGACATGGTGGATAATTTGTGGGATTATTTTTTTAAAGCAGAGCTCAAGCCCACTTTGGTTTGCTGGAAAAAAAAGTATTGCTAAAAATGCAGTAAGTTTTCCAAATTTATGTGAATATTGTGTTGAATGTAATCCAAAACTCAGTGTCTGTTTAATTGGTGTAAATCAGCACAAATCTTTGACAAGACTGATTTATACAAACTGAAGACTTAGATTCTGATGTGTCCTATTTAATGCTTCTTTGCATGTGTTAATGAAAAATTGTCTGAAGTTGGTGATTAGTCCCAGTGCACCTGATAGACAAGCTCTTTCTAACGGCACTCCAAAATATTTCTTCTCTCAAGTGTATTGGTCTACTATACGTGCTCAGCATTAAGATCACCACTAAATCTGGGGCTAGAAGGAGCTATGTCCCAGGCCAGGATGGCAGACTGTGAGGCATTTCAGTTTTATACATTGGTGCTCAGTGTCTAAGGAACATCCTGTACTTTTAACCAAACCAATCCAGGACATTAGTGATGTCTTTTAATTCTCCTTTTCTTTCTAGGGGAAGTATTTTATGTCTGTGGTGGATTGTTTGGTCTGTTGAGCTACTTGCACTCTAGACTTACATAAGCTTATGGAATAGATTTATTAATCCAGGTGGGTTTCTTCAGTTGCATGTTCCCTAGTATAATATACCAGAATAACAGAAAAAAAAAACCTCCAAACTCCCAGGCTAAACCACAAAACCCTATTCCACAGAATGGACCAGCCTTAAATTACACATTGTGAATGGTCTTTTGAATGTGTAACTGTGCTGCGCATGGGCAAGTTTGCAGCTGGAACAGGATGTGAGTGGTTTTAGCATGTAAATCTTTAAAAAATATTTAACATTTCTTATTTTCCTTATGTAGTTTGATTATAAATATATATGTATATAAATAGTTAATTTAAAAATAACCGAGACCAGTGTCTTTGCAAAATTTTTGTTGACTGAGCCTGTTAAAGAAGGATAATAATTTCATAAACTCCCATTTCCTAAGGTGGAAAGTGGAGGAGATATGCAAGGGAAGAATGGTATAAAAGAGAAGGGAGGCATAAACCAATGATCCATGGAGACTTGAAGTTACACATCAAACTGATCTCAATGTCCATTCAGGAATCGAGGAAATTTGGGAATGTTTCCAGATTTCACAGTTGGCTTCTGTATTGTCACTAGACTGAGCCCCCACATCGAAACACTTTCAAATGTTCAGATTTTCTTGCTCAAACCCTCCAGCCTAGGGCTGTCCCTCAGCAAAATAGAAACATTCATTAAGCACCAAGTGCCCCACTTCCAGCCTGGGATATACATCGAGGCTTCCCATTGAAGTGCGGTTCCCACAGTAGGATGAAGCCCTTTGGGGAGGTGTTGGTTGTCAGTAGTCAGTTGTCAGGATAATTCATTGCCTCAGGGGGAAATCTGAGTTGAGAAGCAACAGTCTTCTCCAGTTCAGAGGAGGTCAGCCACATCAAAGCGGAGATGTGCAGTGGGCCTCAGAGCAGGGAGGAGTGGCCAGTGCTCTTGAAGTTGCCAGTTTTCCTTTTTCTGTACAGGCTAGGGAGTGGCAGGGGCTGTGTTTGAAGATCTAGGGAAAATCTGGGATCATTCAAGCTAGAGCTGAGGAACAAAAGAGAAGGGCTCCGACTCAGTGAGGCTTGATGGTTAGCTTGTGCTCAAATGGGTTGGAATTTAGAGAGAAAGAATACCTTGCAGCTTCACATTGCTTTTGCACTGATGCAGTGCAATTCACTTTAACTTGAGGAGTAGATAAGAAAGAGCAGATCCATCTTGCTGTTCCAGGGGTTCAGGCCTTGTCCCTCAGAACATTGTGGTTTTACTAAGAACATACGTCTTTCCAGCTCCCTGTGCTTAGGGACTCTGGGAGTGAAAACAGCTTACTGAACTTCTTTTTGTTTTTAAATGTAAGCAAAAGTTTACCAGGTGTGTGAAAACAAATGAGTTTTACTAAAGCATCTGTATGATGACAGAAGGAATGAACAGGTCTGGAGCTGTCACGGGAGAGAACACAGTGATGGGAGAGAGCATAGATCAATGGGATGGGTAAGATAGGGCATGACCAGAAAAAATGAAAATTGCTGAGTTTAATTCATTTAAAGTTTTAAAAGCTGTTGATGTTCAGATTATTGATTTACAAATGGAAAAGTGATACCTGTTCTCTTACATTAAAACTTATACAAATCTTTCCCTCTGCAATATATAGTTATGTATTTTTAACCAACAATTTCTACCCCCAAGTTCCCTCATTTTAAATTGTCTATCACCAAGGAAGGAGTTACCGAAAAATGCTTCACTGCAACTGAGTGCGTAAACAATAGAAGATGGCCCTATGTCTGGGAGGCTGCTCTGGCAAGGCAGAAAGAGTCCAAAGTACAAATGGAATGGGAATAGATTAAAAAAAAAAAGGGAAACTGCAGTTCAGAGCATTGTGATGAATTTTGCATTTGGTTTACATGGCAATCATGATTCATTTCAAGTTATATTGTTATATGGTCTTTGGAATACATTTGTCAGCCTATTATGTCTGCAGTCAGATTTCCAAGAGCAGCTGTAACATTGAACGGACTGTAAATATAACTTGCTTTACTGTATAATACTGATTCCTCTGCCCAGCTGAGTGCAGTCTGTTGGGAGGTGAACACTGCCTGGGTTGTCTCACTGGAAAAGGCTGCTGGACACTCCTGCTTGTATTCCTGTTTGCTGGAGTTTTGTAGGACTCCCCATCACATACTTTTCTCACCTTTGCCATGCTCTTTGAGTGCTTCCAAGTCAAGCTGAAGCAAGTTCACCTGGACAGGCAGTTTGCCTGGCTCTAACCATGGCTAAAATGTGTCCAGGACGTTAATTGCTCTGTAAGCAGACGACACAAGAAGGGTACAGCAGTCCAGGGTTTTGATCTGGAACATAATGTAAAAAGGACATAACAGGATGACATTTATCAGCACTGGGCATCTAGTTAACAACCCTTTGAAACGAACAGGGCAAATAACCACTCAAGCCTATTGTTTTAAGTGAAGTTGAAACAAATATATAAACCAGTCTCACTTGCTCTGTGTCTTTGCTTCAAGATATCCATAGCTGGAAGTTTTTACTAAAGTCTGATAATCTAATTAACACTTTAGCTCCCCAAGATAACTGCAGATGGGTAACAGGGCATTGTCCAACTGTGAAATGGTCCTGCCCATTTTCCCATCTGTGAAAGGATATACAGGGTGCCACAGTGAGTTAAATTGTGTAAGAAAACCAGGTGGCATATTAAACCTTCTCCCTAAGTTCCTATGTCAAAAAGCCATCTGTGGATATCCTTGCTGAAAGACAACAGGGAGAACTCCAACTGAATGGCCATGAGCAAAACAGAACAACAAGGTCTTCTGAGAAGGTCAAAAGCAAAAGAACCCGATGCCATGTTATGGATATGTTATGCAAAGGCAGGATTTCTGGCTGTACCTGTTGTTGCTGTTAGTCTATGGGTCTATCCTTCCCACAAATTTCACACGTATTAAGCTTGATTAAAAACAACTAAAGGAACATTTAACTCTCAAAGAATCCTTTCATTATGGAGAACACTGAGATGTTTGTTACTTTTGCACTTAATGAAGTCCATAGAAGACAGTTGTTGAAATATGTTACACTCTGGCATGCAGCTTAGCTAACAGAATTTGTGGGGTTTCATGAAATCTGGTCTCAACACCAAATCTAAACCACGCACCCTTTCTGTAAGTACCAATCATATTTTGACTGAAAGTATAAGAGGGCCAAGTAGGTTACAGGTAGCCAAGTGGGCAGAAAAAGCCCCTGTAGAAATTCTCAATACCTTGGCAAAAATTCTGGCAAGTGTCTGATCTCCTCCAGCAGAGAAGTGGAAGTTTCCACCCTGAGCTCAGATGTTGGTACAGGAAGGTAAAAGAGCAAATGAAGGAATGAATTGCTCATAGTAAGTTGCTCAGTAGAAAATAGTGACTGCTGCTGCTGAAGTCAGGACAATAGATATGATAGAAGTGTAAAAAAACAGTATGGTCTCCATATAATAACAAGAAAATTTGCAGAAGAATAATTAGTACTTCAAAGAGGTTTATTAAGACAAGTAATATTAATAATAGTCTTTCCTCAGGCAAAATACAGACTGGATTTAGACCTGTAGATGAGTTTGGTGCCTCCTCTGTTAGTAGGCATATGTGCTTAGTACCTCACAAGACTAACCCAAACCTATATAACACTGGAATTGAAACCTGTAGCAGTTTTACATATAGTTACATTTGGAAAAGCCTACTTCTGCATATAATACCAGTCAATTTGAGACAGGATTTTATGAAGTGCGTGGGTGGTGGTATGTGTCAGTTAGGTAATTCCCATTATCTTAGTGTCTCTGGTGACTTAGACTATGCACATCTTGAATTCATTGAGCCCCGTATTGGTCCAGGAAAGAAAATTAAGGGAATCATCTTCTATTCTAGCTTACAGATAGAACTCATTCAAGATTTAACAACAGTACAAAGTCAATTTCTCATTTCTGCATAATATATTCAGATACAGAATGCAAAGTGATCTGAATCACCCCAAACCATGCTGTAACAACTACCTGCTTTCAGCTGTGGTAGCTGAAACTGCTGAAATAGTCTTGTCAGGAAGAGGTGAAATTAAAGATTCAATTGCCACCATAAGTGTAGAGAGAAACATTAAGATTGATTGGGATATGTGAGAACAGGTGGAGAAAGCCTCAAAATCATTATTCACCTCCAATATAGAGGGTGGCTATGGACTATCACTTGGGGACTAGTCAAATGTCAGGGGAAGGAGCAGAAGGCCTGGGTTTCAGGAATGCTCATGTGCCCTCTGGTGCCTCCTATCCAATGTCAACAGTCTGGCCCCAAAGGAAAAATCATGCTGAAAAAGGTATGTATAAGTTAGCATGGCCTTGAGTGCTCATTAGGCTAACCTGAAGCTTTCTGTGTACTACTAGGGACTTTCTGAGACACGAGAGATGCCAGTGGATTGAAGACTGGAAAAGAAATAGCATCATTCAAAGGAAAGCAGGAGAAAAGCAAAGAAGATAGAAAGTAGTAAGTGATAAAATCAATTAGTATGTCTTTACTGAGAATAAATTCTGTCAAACTATTCAACAGCCTACTTTTATGTGAGAGCAGCTGAGGGGAAATCTGTGGACATGCTATTTCTCATTTTGGTGAGACTTTCAAGACATTTCACAGGACGTCATCTTGAGCAAACTAAGTACCTATGATCCAAAGGAAAGGGTCAAGTGAACCATTATATAGTTGGTTAAAATCGCGGTTATACGACAGCTGGTTGAGAAAAGGGGTTGAATTTCAAAGTGCATGTCTCAGCAGGGACACAATCAAGGTCTGTCTAGAATCTGTTTTGTATTTGTGGCATTTGGAGATTGGTCAAATGGTGGTTGAAATTTTATTCAAACTCCAAGACAGGATAATGGTGCCAGAGAATTTGAATCCAAACTCACCATCATTCAACATGGGTGATGCTTGTCAACTCATCTTTGAAACATTTCACCCAGTTTTATAAAATGTTAGAATCTTAGCATTCCTTTGGAGGATATCTGATTGCCCTGAGCGTTTCTATGCACAGAATCTGTATTTATGGAGTTGCCAAACATTCAGATCTTTAAGTGGAAAACAACTTCTGAGGAGTCTTATTCTTACCAAAAATGTATTAAATAGGAATACATTTCATGGGGCTTCAGAGTTTCTTAAATGCAAAGCTTCTTATATTTATGCTAAATACTCAAGCATAATTTGGGGTGAATTTAAGAAGAAATTCAACAGTGAAATTAGAGCCATTAAAGATGGAAAAATAACCTCTTCAGTGTTCTTCAAGCTGTACTTAGCTCGTGGGTAGTCTACATGCAAAACTGAGGAACTTACAAGCTTGGCTCTGCCTGCTGGTCTCGTCTTTAACTTATTTCCTCTGACCACAACCAGTTCTTGAGGGCTTTCAGAACCGTGGGTTCGAAACCACTTTTTTCTGGAGTATTCTCCTATGTAAGTAATGTAAGACTGCTCCTTCTAACATTTTTGTGTTTTTATGTTCCTCTTTGTAATGAGTTGTGGCTTGTCTGAATTTTACTGTTTGTACGAACATAATAGTATAGGACAATCCATGGGGGAGGCCTCTTGGACAGACTTACTGTGGCATAAGAATGGCTTTTTTGGCTTTGATGCCAAATAACATAGGCTTAAAAGAAAAAAAAAAAAAAAACAAAGCAGGTGTGCCTGAGTAAACTCCCAGGGGTTTCATTGATCTCATTGATTAAAATAAATGACTTAGCATATACTAAATAAACTGACATGTGCAGACAAGGCTTTAAAATATGCAGTCCCTCCCTTTCAGGGGTTTGGCAGCAGCAGTGAAGGACGATGCCAGCTGGATTACAATCTATATGTAACAGGGCAAAGACAGACAGCTTCTTCCTGATGTAGCTGTAACTCTAGAAAAAGTAAAACTCTTGAAGAAGAAACATCCTTGGCTGCTGACTACTTTTGTTGCCCCCACAATGGGGGTCATATATGGAACTGGGCAGGATATTTGCCTGAAAGTGTTCAAATATTTTATCTGAATTTACCATTGATGAACATAGTTCTCATTAACCTGGCTGACGTGGTGCTGAAGCAAAAAATCCAAGGTTGTAGGTGTAGCAATGGAGGCATCTTGCATGCCTCGGCTATTTCTAAATCTATCTGAAGTATCTAGCATGTAAAGACAGTCTAAATGCTCATCTTCTAGAAGACAATATTGCCCTAGGTATGTGATTTTAGTAGTTTGCCTTATAAGAATAAGTAAACTCAGATCTATGATACAATCCTATAGCAGAGTATGTTTTGCAGCCTAAATGGATATAAGTAATTATCTATTTTCTGCTTTTTGCTTTGCTCAGACAAACATGTGTCCCTGCATCCCAATGACTTGTTCTGTAGGTGGACAAGAGGACAAATCAAGATCAAATGTTTTAATATGACTTAAACTCCAGGTAATTGCCGGATCTTTTCAAACTTCTGCTTTTGCCAATAGATTTAATCCATTGTAGCTGGGCCAAAAGGAAGTTCTTTTCTAATTATTTTAGCTGCAGAAGCACTTGACAAACATACAAAATAGAGGCATCCCTTTGCTATCACTAGAAATGTGGCCTTGTCTGCCTTGGAAAACATCTGTTTGTTGTTACACAGCTGTGTTTTGGGAAACACAACTGTTCAGAGCAGAGGAATACCAGCTCCATTCAAACTTCAGGGGCAATTCAATTAAAACAAGTGTTAACTACTGGAATTTATGGAGTGCTTCCTGCCTAATCTTATGAAACATAACATGTAATTGCTATGGGTGGTAAAGACTTTACCTTTATACCTGCCTGGTTGTGCTGATTTAACAGAGAAGTAACAAATTAGATTTGAGGAAGTGGCTGGAAAACAAAAGGATGCAGGTGTCCCATGCAGTCATGCTGAGTTTCCTAGGGCTTTGCTTATTAGCACATAGTGTATCATTTGAAAGTCACAGGCAAAAAATGTTGAAGATAGAAAGCTTTTTGTTTTAACACCAGGTTGATCAGAAAGCTTTATACAATGCTTGGGAAGCTGAAGTTAATGCCAAATATATTTCTAAATGATTCTGTCACTGCTAAGGTATTTAAACAAGCCAAACCACAAATGAAAGGTATGGAGCGATCAGTTGTGTGTGCAGAACACGTTCTTACAGACCAGCACTCTCCCCAACATTTACCAACATGCTGCAGCAATGTATTACTGAAGAGTGCATTTCTGCTGACAGTTTCTTTCCACCACAATTACAGAAAGAATAATGGCCGAGAAACAACACCCATATGTCCCCATTAACTTTGCAATCTGTCTAATCTGTGTACTTATAAAGCCCTCATCACATCTCAGATATTATAGCTATAACAGGCTAGATTAGACAGACTTCAAAGTTGCAAGAGAAATATGAACATTGATTCCCAGCCATGATTAATTTGGCCAGGACCTCACACTCCTTTAATTTAATTAAGAACAGAAGGAGCAATCAGATCAGTAACAAAATGAGAGAGGGGCCGTGCTGGCAGCTTTGGACAATGTGGGCTACCCAACAGGTATACATACACATGCCAAATCTTCATGCTGCCTAGGGAGCACACTGCCTGGGCCATGTGGGTGACTCATTCACCATGAAAGTATTTTAATCTCACTTGCAAGGAATATTGCTATCCAACTGATTACATATTGTGCTTTAGTCCTGGAACTCAGTTAAGCCAAATGACCTTCAGTTAATTAATTACTAGAATTAAAGACTAATCATTACAAAATTTGTAATTAATGGGTCTGGCAGCTGCCTGTGAGCATGCTTTCATGTTGCAGTATGCGTAAAGCAACCACCTGTCAGCAAAAGAGAAGCAAACTGCTTCTAGTGGGACAAAAGGCAACAGTGTGAAATGTGGCCATTGAACCCTTAATAATCCACTGTAAGTTCGTATTGTTTTCCCCTGGAGTAACAGACTGATGTGCCAATGCTTCCAGACAAAGCAGACCAATGCTCACCTGACCACAAAGAGATGTTCCATGCAGTGAGATAGCATACGTACAGCTTACTTATGCTTCTTTTAGTGATAAAACCTCTTCTCCTTCTACTGCTGCCAAAACCAGCTGTCTTGCTTGCACACTTAACTCCTGTACTTCTGGTCAAATACAGGTTTGCTGCATGTACAGCATGCTCTGGTCTACTGCTTGGGTACACCATATACATGACCTATGCATCTGTCAGGCACTGGAGTGGCTTCACAGGGCTATATGCAGTCATTCAGCGAAGAGCCTGCTCCTTGTTCAGCAAAGAACAGCTCAAGCAAAATGGGTACTGACAACAT
Organism: Forpus xanthops; assembly: GCA_032466535.1. Taxonomy (NCBI): domain Eukaryota; kingdom Metazoa; phylum Chordata; class Aves; order Psittaciformes; family Psittacidae; genus Forpus; species Forpus xanthops. The sequence goes on along the minus strand of JASSUY010051499.1, from coordinate 94,682 downwards.
GAGGCAGGTATTTTGACTCTACCTGAGTAAAGTCCTACATGAGACAGAGATGGTGCACGTCCAAAGACACATATACAATCATCCCAGTTTAATTTCCTTTGCAGTAGAACACATGTGCTCAGAATTTTGCAGTGCCAGCAGGAAGGCAGCTTCTTACAGTACGCTTGCAGTTGTGCGAGCACGTTTTGGTCAGACTTTTAGTGTGCAAGAGGTAAATTGTACCAAAGTCCTGCCTAAAAAAATGTGCATGTGTGTTGTGTGTTACTGAATCAAAGCAAAGTTGCTTTTATTCTGAAAAGCCATTCTTAATGGAGGCTTCCCACAGTTAAAAAGTCAGCTTGAAATCTTGGTAATTCACTTTAACTGTTCTGGTGTTTTTATGTGCATATGCCCCTGGTTTACCTAGAAGGCAATCCTGACCAATTTCAGGTACAGATACATTTAACAGCTTCTTTGAGCCGCCTAGGGCGTGAGTTTACACTGTCTTAGTCATCATACATTGTCTGCCCATGTTTCCTCTCTTACCTTGTGGCAAATTCAATATAACTAATGACTCTGATGCTGTAAGCTAAGCTACCTTATACTTAACTGCAGAGCAAGGATTTGCCCAGGGCAGTCCTTATAGTGTGTCTGAAGTGCTATAAATTCACAAGGTGGCTTATCTTAAGGTAAAACATGCAAGACTTGACTAAAATGTATCTGGCATAAATAGACATAAAAGTGTCATATTTCTCTGCCAGTTTGATTAAACCGATTTATTGTCACAATGTAAATTCAGCATTTTTCTTTGTTCAAGCTAGTAAGCAGGAGTCACAATTTTACAATCATGGGCACAATTTCCTAAGAAACATAAATCAAAACAAACCAAATAAAATAACACTTATACTACAATAAGTAAAATCACAAAGGTTTTGGTTACATCAGGTAAACTCTCGTGTAGAAAGGCTTTCACAATGCATGTTTTTACATTAATGTAAACCTGGCTTGCGTCTGTTTAACTTTTATTTTTGAGTGAGTTTTTCATGGATAAAAGTGTCCAAAGAGAACTCTACAGTGAGTCAAATGGATCATTTCTAGAAAGAACTGTGACTCAATTCCAGCCTCATACCTGGTTTACATTACATTTCTGGGACATATGCATGGTAAGAAGCACATAGTTATCCCTTTTAGGTGGTTCTATTTGAAAGTTCGTTCCTGTTCTCCTGGAATCAGGCACTACAAGTTCTTTCCAATCCTAACCATTCTACAATTCTATGTTTCTTCAATCCTATGAAATCACTGGTGATCTGCAGCATCAACCCACTGTATGGGTTCAGTTGATAAGCTACATTCATTAAAATGTATCAGTATGTGTCATGGGTTCAGCAGCAGCAGTCATTCTTCCCCTTTAAGCAGTAGCTGGTGTAGCGCTGTGTTTTGGATTTTTCGGCTTGGGAACAGTGCTGATAACACCAGTTTTTAGAGTTATGGCTTGGAGTGTTTAGACTGGCCAAGGACTTTCTGAGTTTCATGCTCTGCCAGGGAGGAGGGGAGCTGGGAAGAAGCCGGGCGGAAGCAGAGATAGGGCACCTGACCCAAAGTGACCAAAGAGGTATTCCATACCACAGCACGTCATGTCCGGGAGGTAGAGACAGGGGGCAGAGACTCGAAAAGATGGTGGTGCAGGGGGGTATGGACGGCATGGCCGGGATTTGGTATGAGGTGATGGGGGGGCACTGCGTGGCGTGGCTAGGTATCAGGGGAAGATCTATTGCATTCTTTTTTTCCTTGTATTTCTCTTGTATTATTATTGGTGGTAGCAGCAGTGATTTATGTTATACCTTAGTTACTAAACTGTTCTTATCTCAACCTGTGGGAGTTGCGTTCTTTTAATTCTCCTTCCCACCTCCCCGGGACTGGGGAAGAAAGAGGGGGAAGTGAGTGAGAGAGTGACTGCGTGAGTTTTGAGAGCCTCAAACCACGACAGTATGGAAAACTCAAGAGCACTTTTCAAGAGCAGACACAGGACACAATTAGCTTATAACAAGATGCCCATTTAATCTATTTTTAGTCACATTTAGGTCAGTTCTTCATGGCTGTTTTATGTGTCCCCAAAGTGCTGTAAGGTCAAGCCATAATAAAAAGTGATGATTTTCCTCTTGTAAACTCAAAAAATAAATAATTATATGGGCAGAAAAACTTGTAAAATTTAATTTCCTGTGATTCGCTTGCTTTGCGTCACTCTTTTGCATGCTGTTTGTGTGGGTTTTCCATCTCTAATAATGTGTCTGATAATGCTAAATTCCAGATATCAGACTTTTTGGGCAGTATAACGCAGCACTGATCACAGGCAAGCTCTTTATGCTTTCTGTTCTCACTGAACCTTGTGAGAAGCAGCCAAAAAAAGGTTCTGTCATAACTGTTGCATTTCTACAGGGTGTGTCAAATCTGGAGGAAACCAAAGTGGATCGCTACTAGGAGAAAAGCAGCCAGCACAGATGCTGCAAAAGAAGCAATGAAAGTATTAATACAGTGGGTCATAGACCTGAGAGCTGTGATAGCAGTTTTTGATTCCTGGGTGGTGCTGGTTCTTGCTTCCTGGGCATGGCCAAAGGAATTAGGAAACATGTGGAGTTTCTTAATCAAAAGGAAAAAAAAAAACCAACAACAACAAAAAAACATAATGTGTTTTCTAGAGCTGCAGAACTAACAACATTTATTGATCTCTTGAGAGTAAGATCCCATATGCATGATGTTCAGTCAGGGGTGAGCTGACCTCAGTGTCCTCCTCAGCGGGGTATTGATCATTTATGTATAATCTAGTTCAAAACAAAAAGCAGGGTCCGTTCTCCAATCTTGAGACCAGTTGGACACACTTAAACACTATGATCTCCCAGACCAGGCTGGTTCCTGTTCCATACATCTTTCCTACCTGAGTTTAACATTGTTTCAGGCAGCACTATCTGCCCTATGGCAAAAACATGCCGTGGACCATGCTTATGCTTGACCAGTATAGACTATTATCATGTACCAAAGTTCAGATATGTGGCCTGAGTTTCTCATTTGTTTAATGTAAATGTAACTACAAGGTCATTTTCCTCTATGCAGTCATGGTAACTTATAGATATTTGAGGATTATTCTAGAAGAAAATTCAAGTTGAATTTCTTTGGGAGAGACAGAATACTTTACTATATAAAATGCCACAGCTGGAAGAAGTAGAAACAATTTGGGTTATCCATCCATCCATCCTTCAATCCATCTAATATAAAACTGCAAACTTAGACCAAGCAAAAGTTGGCAAAACAATTGTACTGCATCTAAGTGAATTGTGTTAACTATGGAGAAAAGTGGTGTTTCTGAAAAACCTCGGAAAGACCAAATCTTATCACCAGTTTTCACTCTGTTTTGTCTCCTGTTTACTATTTTATCTTTTGCTAAAAATGAAATTCAGATCAATTTCTTTAACAGACAGATTCACAACATCTTATGCATCAGGACATTCTTGGCAGTATGTGTCTGACAGTTTTTTTTTCCCACCTCTTAGGAAAGTTCTGCTAAATATTCATGCATTTCCCATTGAAAGAAACCTGATTCTTGGCCAAACTGTGGCTTGTTAGCAGACAGAACAGGAGGGCTCCTTCCTCCCTGCTACACCTCTGATTCCCACAGGTTTTGTTCACACCTGGTCTCTGCAGACAGATGCTTTCAAACCCAAATCTCTCTACCCTGGAAATGAAATATTGTGAATTCAGTGCATTGTTTTTAAAGATCAGGTTTCTTTTAATTTTATGCACAATTTCAAGTTCGTGGGTGTTTCTTACAGAGTTCAGCACCATCTGTGTATCAGATGTTGCTGAGAAAAAGCTGTTTAAAAATAAGTTCAAAACAAAGCCTGAGTTTTTCTTTTAACACATTTTCTTCTGAGAGAGCCCTCACAATTATATTTGCTATTAATGACAAACAGGAAGTGTTACTGAAAAAAAGTAATTTGTCTAAGAACAATCCCATTAAGAACTGTTTTATAGCCTTGTTTTAAACTGAAACCCTTTTTTACACAGCTGTAAATGCGGCAAGGAAAGTGACACAGAGTCACAGGAAGGGCTCTGATTTTTTGGGTACTCAGAACCAGCTGCTGATGAGATTTGTGCCTGGGGTCAGGACGGATGTGTGGGGGACAGGGATGGGAATGAGCTTCCGTGTGGGTGGGAGCTGTCATTAGGAAGCAGACTGTCAGCACCTGCTTCAGAAATGACAGGAGAACTCGTGTTTGAAGGGGCCTCGGAGGTCTCTTGCCCAATCTCCTGCCAAAACAAGGTCAGCTCTGAGGTCAGACCAGGCATCTTGGGTCTTTATCTAGCCTAGCTTTCAAACTGTCCCAGGATGGAGGCTGCACTGTATCTCCTGGCAACCTGCTTCAGTGCCTGCCTGTCCTTAACAGGAAGAAATCCCTATTTATACTCCAAGCTGAACCTCTCCCTTTTCAACTTAAACTTGGATACTTTCATCTTCACAGCAAGCAGCATTGTGAGGAGCCTTGCTCCATCTTCTTGATGACCTCCCTATAAGTACTAGAGGTGACCTCAGGTGTCCTGCCATCCCTTCTCCAACCCAACCAGCACAGTGCGCAGCTCCTCTGTTACAGCCCAAACCATGATGCTGGCCCTGCGCTGAGCTTGCCCCATTTTATCAATCACTTACTTGTAAATGGGAATGCAAAACTAGACAGAACAACCAGATATAGGGTAACAAGCACTGAGTGTTGAGAAGCTGTCTCCTAAGTAATTGCCTGTCATGGTCTAAGAGATCCATGAGACGTTGCTTTGCCCCCTGCTCACTCTATCCCCCTGCTAGTGGCTGCTGTCCATAACCCTCTGGGATAGAAAATACAGCATGCATTTCAGCTACACCAGAGAAAATTGGGCTTGGAAAATAGCGGTAACAAGGAGCAGTAGAAGGCCATGTACATTTTTTCTTCTGCTTCCACAGCTATAGAGGGTAGTAACTTCCAGCGGAGCCGAGGGCTGGAAAATAATCTGTTCTTAAGTAAAGCACTTTGGCCATAAACTTCAAAGTGCTTCCCAAAAGGAGGTTGGATTGCTATTCCTGTTTTACAAATGAGGAAGCTGAGGAAAAAGGGAGGGAAGTGTTTTGACTAAATTCACCTAGCAGTTGCTGGCAGAGGCAGACAGGGACTTGGAGCAGTACCGCATATTGTGCCACCTCTCAGAGCATGGGCCAGTCCCTGTCTCCTCCAAGCATGTGCTCCCTAGGTGCTCTGTTGTATGATAACTAATTCCTACTTGGAAATCAGGCAGGTGAAATGATAACAACAGCCTTCAAACCATGCAGATTGACGGCTTCAAAGCAGAAGTGCTGATGAGAAATATCATGAATTAGTCATAATCTTATCAAAAATATTTTATTTATGAAAGTAACAATTATACTATACAACCTATATTGGAAGTACACTGAATAATTGCTAGAATAAATACAGGCAATTAATTCAATCTTTTTATAGAATGAGAGGATTTATTTGACATTTGAATGTTAACCCAAGCTTTAACTTACATCATAAATAGTTAAAAGGCATAGTCAAGTTTTTTTATTCTTTTTTACCGTTTCTTTTGCATTTTTTAATACTGTTCTATTTTGTAATCAACGTGAATCAACTCTCCAATCATTAACATAATATTAGTATGACTTTCAAGCAATCATGTACCTCAAGATAATCAGACAAATATAAGGTAGTGTGTGTGCAGTTCATTCTACAGCAGAATCTGTTCATGTCTGCAAAAAAACAAGAGAAGCTGAAAATGCTTCTAAGTTCTTTAAGCATCATATGCTGATTTCTGCTTTACCACAGTGCTTTTAATACCAGAATCTAAAAAGGGCATGTATCTGTGTGCAGCTGGATTTCTGTTGCTCTTTATAAAGTATATTAGGGCTCGATGCCACATTCCTTTGGCTGGTGAAGGACTGCAGAATTTAGTCCTGGATAGTATTTCTCAAAACCATGGTCCAAAGTAAATGTCCAGGACTTATTATTAGGCACCAAGGAAGTGATGGATTTGCTAAGGCTTGGTGTTTCCTGATAAAAAAAATTGGCTTCTTTTCTGGTAGATATGCTCTAGTCAAATATAAATCACTGGGCTCAGTACTGCGGTCTGTATTCCACTGGATCTCAGAGAAGCTGATGTTCGTATTTTCTGTAAACATGTGAGGGGCACTGCAGAAGTTCTATGGTAAGAGACTCATATTTTGAAAGTATTGAGAAGTTTTCCTTCTATGTATTTTTTTCAAACTAAAAAAATCTAAACCGTCTGCATGGCACTAGCAGATAATGAACTATGACCATCAGTGAAGTCAATAGTAGTTTTGGGTGTCCAGTGTTTTCTCTAGATGAGAAATTTTGACTCTTCAGGTCCCATATAAAATCAGTGGGAGTTTTCCATTAGCAATGTCTTTTCCAATGGCATGGAGGCCTGCCTTGCCTTATGGTTATTGTGCATGTCAGGGATATCGTGCTCTCAGCAGAAAAGCAGATTTCCCTTTCACAATGTTATCCAAACCAAAGCCCCAAATTGCACATATCTACTACCCCTTTCGCCTTTTTTAATGCACAAATATGCTTGCATTCAAAAACTGACAATGTTGGGCCTTCCTTAATAAATTTCTTCAAAGAGCATATTTAAATGCTTTTTCACAGAAATAACCATTCCTCAGTTGCAAAAATGCAGAGACTTTTTATTCTTTCTGTCGTGAACAAGTCAGCACAATTTTTTGGGGAGAAAGTATGATTATTTTTTTCCCAAATGCATTTAAAAAGGCTAAAGAACAAAACGTTGGCGGAGGCAGCTTTTTTTGGCAGATAGTAAAATATAAAATATGTGATTTAAAAAAAAAAAGGCTTAAAAATACACACACACAAATAATACAATAATATAAAAATACAGCTCAGCCAATGGCCTCTTAAAATTTACCTTTGGCATTACATTTGGCAGCCTAACACAAAAGACCCTTCCTATAAACAGAACTATAAAAAAAAGAGAAGTTCATAAATTAGGTTGCAAGGGGTTGTAAGATCCTTTTTGCAATTCTCCAAACTCCTTTCCTTCCTGTCCACACACATAAGCATGACCAGTGAGGTATATAGAACATAACACTGTCAGGCATATGCACAATAAAAAAGTGCACAAACATAGAAGTTCTCCCCTTTTCTTGTGAACAGGATAAACTGTGTGGTTTGTGTTTTTCCCCTCCCTCCCACCCGCCTTGAAAAAAAGTAATGATGTTTTATTGTTTCTTTTTTTTCTTACTTTGGCAGGATGAAAATGAACCCAGAGGAATATAAAAGTCCTATTCCCAGCAGCAATGATCCATTTCCCTTGGCAACATTTGTCTGATGCCACAGATACTACAAGGTCGTTGGGTTGCTTTACAACTCTCTAGGTAACTTCTCACAGAAACATCATACGTCTAGCACCATGTCATAGTGTTGCTCTTTCTTCCGCCTGCCACATTTGGTGATAAGAACCAAGTACAAAGTCAAAAGCATAACCCAGTAACATGCATAGAGTATTGTGCCAATGATGAGAACTGTCTGTTTTGACTCGGAAAATGGCTTTTTTGATTCCTTGTAGATAGTGAAAATCACGCCACCCAGGAGGATTGTAAACCAAATGGAGACTGGAATGAGTCCTATAAAATTAACTACAATGGTTTTTCTTCCTGACGTGCCCCACCCTGCTTTGTTTATTGTGGCAATTGCAAACATCTTTGCTGGCAGTAAACTTGACATGTACAACACTGAGTAGAGTGACATGAAAACCATGACAATGTTGCCCCTAAGGAAGCTGGCAAATGAAGACTTTATCAGGCCCACTAACTGAACTGTCAATAAGAAGAGGAGGATGTTCCAGATTTTTCCCCTGTAGAAGAGCTGAATGACTGTGGCGATAAGGAAGAAAGGAAAGAATCCAGTGATTACAGCTTCATAGGTCATCCACAAATGGTGCTTGTGGAACCACATTGCATTATAAAGCCACTCTCTAAAGTATGATTTACTCCAGCGGGTCTGCTGATTCAGCCACCTGAGATACTCTATCGGTGTTTCTGTAAGGCACTTGGATCTAGCTGTGTATTTTGTTGCATAGCCCAGACTTAGCACTCTGTTAGTTAGATGTCTGTCATCTCCGAAGCTGCACTGGGAGCCCATAAATTCTTGATTGTACCAATCTTCCACAAATTCATGGAGCAAAGAGTTTCTGTACATCCCCAGAGGTCCACTGATGCACTGTACACAGCCGAAATAAGACTGACAGGCTCTTTCAATGTTAAATGCCATCCAGTATCTCACGCTGCTCAGAAAGGAGATCCAGGAATCATATTTGTTCAAAATCTGCAAAATAAGAAAGGTTTCATTTTAGATTTCATTTAGAAATATGAAGCCTTCAGAAGTCTGTTCCACCAAAATGCTCTCTTTTTCCTTGCAACCCTTCCTATTTCCCACCAAGAAATTTTTTTTCTGGCTCATTCTTCCTTCCCCTTTACCCCCATTTTAAGACCTGCTGGACTCAACCTCTCTTGAGAGGAGATACTGGAATCCCAGACATGGCCTGCTGCTTCTCTGTCCCCTGCACACATTTTTGGGGCTCATAGGACTTCTTCCAGCCCTCCAAAAGCTATGCTGGAGCATGAGAAAGGTAAAGCATGTGGATTTTGGCATACATTTTTGGTATCATAAGGCTGGCCCTAGAGATCTGGCTATGGATTATGGTCCCGATATCTGATATTAGTCCCTCTGAGGAACAACCTGTTCTGGTTTGTCTCTGCAGTAGCGGTCCTGGTACATAGCTCCACAACATGCTGTGATACTGCAGCAGTCTTGCTTTGGCCTGCATGAAAGTTTCAGTCTTTCTCTTCTGCATGCCTCAAAGCTCACCTGAAGCTCAGATCTACACTTAAAACACAACACAGACGTAGCCCAGGGGTCGGAACACTCAGTGGAGGTATGTGTGTGTGTGCAGATGCCCAAGTCAATGCCTTCATATCCAGGTTTTTAGCACACACCTTCTGTTGGGGGATGTGGCACAGAAGTATGTAGTAGGGTGGCTGTGCCAGCCCTGCACCCATACCTTCTCAGTTTGGGGATCTATAAAGGAATTTGTAACCCTCTACAAGTAGAAGGTATTTTCCTGAAACTAGGAAAAAAACACAAAATAACAGTCTTTTGCTCTGATGGTCCTAATTTCTGTCAGGTTTGCAGGCCAAGAGCCAACCTTGCTTTTGTTTAGTTCTGGAACAGTTTAGAACCAGTAGGGTTCAGGGAGAGGCTCAAATGTATTTGGTGTATGCTGGAAAGTGAATTGAAGGCAAACCAAAAAAAAAGACTAAAGCCTCATTCTGCCACCTTTCCTCCAGGAGGCACATGTCCTTCCACCTCTCTCTGCAGATGCTTATGAACCTTTGCTGTCATAGCTGAACCTGTACTGTCTCCAGTTGTACTCACCCATTCCTGGCACCTCACATGTGCAGGAGGAGTGTGATGCCTGGTCTGTGGTCAGTCCAGAGCTGCAAAGATATTCAGGCTTCTGTGGGAATCTTAATTTCTGGAGTTAAGAGCCACATGCCTGAAATACTTCTGACTACTGGGGCATTCATTAGCAAGTGCTTGCCCAGAGATGGCCTTTCTCCTCCATCCCATATAAAAGCCCAGCTGAGTATGGGGACCAATCCTAAGGCCAACTGAAATATCCATATGCATTTTTCTTTCTAAGTTGCAGCAGAAGCAATTGTGTTTAAAGGAATGAACAGCCTTTTGCTGCAGCTGTCAGCCAAATTCAGCTATGTTGGAAATCCTGACAGAAGTGGAGCTGGCCTGACTTGGGGGTTTTCAATTGTCCTGCCTGACAGAGATGCAGAGGAAACCCAGCAACACACAGATTGCATAGTGCACTGCATTTCAAAAAGGCTTTTATTCCTAACAATCTTGGCTTCCAGTCATAACATAACGGAAGCACTTGGGGTGCTGAACTTGGCTTTGGGAGGCCTGTTCTCAATTCCCTGCTCCCCTATAGCTTTTATTTGGTACCCTGAGCAAACAGTTATACCCAGAGACTCAAAGATGCCACAACAGTCCAGCACTACCCCATTTTTCATATATATGGAGCAGAATATTTGTTTGCTTTCTGTGGGTGGTAAACTATTCAGTGCTCACATCCAAGGATAAGAGTTTCCATTCAACAGGCAGATTAAGGTAACATAAAATCCTCTATAATGGTATCATAGTATAGTCAATGCTACTACAGGCAGGGAAATACTTGCTGAAAGTTGCTGAAATCCCTCTGTTAATCTCAAAATTGTCATACTCACCTGCACATCACCTCCAACTCCTCCAACCATTGGATCTTCCTCTAAAACCTTTACCATCTCCACTGATGAAGCTGGATCAAGCATTGTATCTGAATCACAGACCTACAAATAAGACAAAAACAAGAATAAAAAAGGGTTAAGGAGCACACTAGAGAAAAAATAAAGATCACTGGAGGTGTTCAAGGCCGGGCTGGACAGAGCCTTGGGTGGCATGTTTTAGTGGGAGGCGTCCTTGTCCATGACAGGGAGGCTGGAACTAGATGATCTTAAGATCCATTCTAACCCTACCTATTCTATGATTATGTGAGTGACTGCAATAACTCTAAATGCATGTTCTCCTCAATGAAATTAAATCTGTCTTTGAAGCCTGCATTGATGCTTCTGTTAAAAACCATTTGTATCGGGCAGCAGGGAGCAGCTGAACTAAACAGAGTGCTTGTTGGAGCTGTGCATGCAATCAATCCTCTCTTCTGTATCAGCTCTATTTGTTTTACTGGCACACTGAGCTGGCTTCTAATAAGATACGTTCTCAGAGATGGGGCAGTGCAGAGCAAGACAATGTTTGTGGGTGTGTGGCAGAATCCTGCTGAGTCTTGACACAGGGTTTCCCTGCATCAGCTACATGGTTGGAGCTCCCTGGTCAAATTTTTCCCACTGCCATATGAGGGAAGGCGCAATGAGTTAAATTCCAGCCACTTGTTATAAAAATGTCAGCTAGGAGTCTGGAAAGAAACCTAATAGTTCTTTCACTCTCAGAAGACTTTAGCAATCCATGTAAGATATGTATTTTGGATTCCAGAGCAAACTCACTTTTAATTTTAGATGCATGGTGTGTTATTGGTAGTGCAGGGATTTGACATTTGATATATAGAAATTATTTGCTATTTTCCTCTGGCATTCCTATAAAAAATCCATGTAAGGCCAGAAAGAGCAAGTCCTGAAGTGCAGTGCTCCACAAAACCAGAGCAGAAATAGTGACACACAGAAGGCATTTCAGCCACACAAACACTTCTAGTCAACTAAACGCTGTGTACACTAGGAACTGGCTTTCCTCTGGAGAGCAGGAGGAGGGCTCAGACAGGCTGGCCAGCCTGCGAGGCAGCTGGCACTGCTTTCATTTGCTCAGAGGAAAATGACACGGGCTGCAGCCTGTTTCAAACAAGTGGGTGTCTCCTTGTGGCTGCTGCTGCAAGCGGTGCTCCCACTGGGTGTTCTGCAGACACCCAGAAACTGGGGCAGAAGAGGCTGTCCCAGAAACACCCCACACCCCCACACCCGGCTAGCTGGATCCTGCCCTACAAACTTTCATACTGTTTCCAGTTTATCCCTACGGTGCATTCCTGTGATTTCAGATGGGGACAACAGGGCAAAAAGTCAGTAGTTCTGCATGAACAACATACAATGTCAATTCTGGTGAGGCTTCATATTGGGTATGCTAATTTTGGTGTCCTTTCATTCAATTTTTCAATTCAGCTTAAGACTTTCACTCCAGGGGAGCAGAAACCCTCATGTCTGGTCTATGAAGAGGGAGAGATCATTTGGGGGCTCTACTGCAGAGCAGACTCAAGCCCAGGATTACCAGGCTGCATAGTTTGGGATGCAGCTGAGTGCCTGCTGACATGCTCCCCTCTGTGCTCACTTTGGGGGGCCAAGATGAGAAAGGTGATGAAAGCTCTGATATTTCCTCCAGAAGAAAAGCCACAAGCATTTCCAGCTCCCACTAACTTCATGCATCCATCTCCTCCCCTCAAAGGTTTACTCCCAAGGAGTACCTTTGCATAACCAAGGTGTGCCTCCAGCTATCATCAGTGACAGCACTCATTGACAAAAAGGGAGCAAAACAATTCTGCTGAAGAGGGGAAAGGATGCCGATATGTTTATCTGGAGCTCCCTGGACAAAGCTGTGGCTGAGCGTTTTGCACAGGGAATCCATAGTTTAGTGAGCACCCACGCTCAGGCAGAGATATTCATTGTGACCATGACTGATGGGCTGGGATCCACTCCCTTCCCAGTGCCTCTGCTTTCCCTCCAGTGACTGTCACCTGAAGTAGCTGAGCAGCCTCCACACCATCAGATGCATTTATCTATAACAGAAATACCTGACCATGAGTAACATCACAAATAGGTATAAAAAATCCTGAAAAGACTGGATTAATTTACCAGCATGTGTCCCAGGCATGCCAGCATGGTGGACATGCCTGGGGCTTTATGGCAAACCTGAAAAGACATTATTTTCCATCTGGACAAGGACTTTGCAGGTGAAAAGAGGATATACCCAGAGAAAGACAGCCACTTAGGAGCCCAAATAAAGCACACCAAGGTCTGCCCAGCCAGGGGTGGCCTTGCGCAGCCCAAGAGGCAATTTGCCACCTTTTTACATAAGGGCTGTGACCTAGAAATTACTGCCTTGGGTCACAGAGTTGCATGAAAGGGTTATAATGAGTTCAGATACTCATTATAACCAGTGGTGGTTTATCCAAGATGCTCTAGGAAGTTCAGGTTGCACTGGACTGTCCACACAGGTATCTCCATCAAGCCAAGATGAATTGTACCCTGGCTGCCCTAACCAGCTCTGCAGAGATGATACCTGCCAGTTTAACTGCTATGCAGGCTTGCACCCTCCTAGCCTCCTCCAGGATGGAAATAAGCCTTCACAGCAGTTTCGGGTATTGAATGAGACATTGCTAATGAACAACACCTCTTTATCTGCATTGGTATGACTACTTACGGTTGCCTGTCCATAAATCCAAGGTGTCTTTTTAAGAACCATAAGTCCCACAGTTTCAGGGGTGGGAAATGGTGCTGACTGGTCCACTTTTCTAAAGTACCTGATCATCAAGGCAGATTGCAGCCCTTAAAAAGTCTAGCCTCTTTAAAGTAATTTACCCTGGGTACCCCCATTTGAAATATCTCGACCTTCATTCATTCATAAAACAGATCTACATTTCAGCTGCATTATATCATGACTGAGTAGAAGCCAGGGCCACCAAGGTGCTGCATTTCTAACATAGGTGTGTCTGCAGATGTGCCTGTGGCTTCAATTGTTCCTGCAGCTTTTGGGACAGCAGCATTACAGTTCCTGACACATACATTACTTCCCTCTGAGCCAGGTCAGGAGTGTTAACTGACTGAAAGTCCAGAAGTATCTCTTCCAGTTTCTCAGTTTATGCTATGACTATTGAAATACAAACACTTTTTCCAGGTTCCGTGAACACATGCAGGAGCTGGACTGAGGGAGGAAACTTGCAATGAATCCATTTCCTCTCTGCCGTCTCCCTCTGCAATCTGATCCTTCTGTGTGAAGTGATTATAAAACCATGCTAATAAAGAAAAACAGCATTTTTATCCCACCATAATGCCTCACAGCACAGAATCAAAGTGGAAACAATGGAAAGCTTAAGCCTATTGTTTCCAGAGAATAAATCAGTTTCAATTTTGGAAGTGTTAGGGGATGGGAATGGGTTTTAAATCTGCTTTACACTCTCAGCTCCAATAACAGAGCAGTTCCTGGCACTCCAGCTTCTGTCTCTCCTGTGTGTGGAGGACTCACTGCCCTCAGTCCAGCTACTGGCAGCCTTTATGTGGACACTGTGCAGATCGATGCTGTGTTTCTGGACCACAGAAATGTGTGGCTCAGGCATACAGCTGCCCTGAGCCAGCAAAGAGCACTTCATGGGGTGCTGAAGAGGAGACCACTGTATGCTCTGAGGTTGGGAGAGGGTGGGAAGGGATGAGGGTGGTTAACTAGGAAGATCATCTCATATTCAGTGGGGCTTGCTGGCCTTGATCAATAAGGAGGGATCCTTAGTGTCCACCCAGAGGACCTGATCCCACCCGCCTTCCTCCACACGTGGCCTCCTCCCCTTCCCACAGTCCGCAGGGCTGTTTGCAAGAGTGAGGAGTGCTTCCAAGTGTAAGGCAAAACTAGAAAATCTTTCATGGGATCCGAGGCAGCTGGAAAGAAATGTGTCTCTGCTGCTTTGGAAACAGGAGAGAGGACCCAGCCTAATTCATTTTTAAGTGAATAGTGTCATAAGGGCTTTAAAGGCCAAGTCGCGGTGAGTGAGGTAATGCAACTGTAAGTTATGAAGCAAAAGCTCCTTCAGGCTTTAGCTGAAGAAATCTTTCTTTCAAGGCTACATATTGACATTTTTACTGAATACTCTGCATGGCCTTCGAAGCCTGTAAGATATCCCCATCTTTTTTACAAACTCCAAGATATTCCCTAGTGCCACCAAAATACTTTGTGTGCTTGAATATGGGGCTGCTAGCAACCTCACAAAATAAAACCTTATCCAAGATCTTGACCTACAGAAGCACAGATGCGGTCTTCAGGAGTCCACTGGCTTTGTCTAAAGCAAAACCATGTGGATGAGGGGCAGTACTGAGGTCTGGGAAAGGATTTCAGATTTCTGCAGGATCTGGTGCACAGATTTAACGTATTCACAGATACAGTGACCATTTTAAAAGCTAGCAAAATACACTTTTAACGGTCAAGCTGTTTCCAAACAGACTGAAAGGAGCACTGTGTTCATCAGGGACTAGGATGGCCTCTAACATGCTGCGTAAAATGTACAAAAGCTGCTTTCTTTCAAAGTGTGTTTGAATTGGCACTGACCTGGTGCACTAATACCTACCTGTACATAATCCACACTTCTCCCCAGTGCTTTGAATGCTGTGTACATAACTTCTCTTTTTCCACCCCATTTCTGCATGATGCAAACACTTTTGTTGGACAGGACCAGCTGAGATACATGCTGCATGCTCTCTCTGTGAGACTCCTCCGTCTCACCCGGACCTTTATCATGAAAGTTATTACTCCAGATATAAGTGGCAGATTTGTCCCTACCCATGATTTCAGTAAAAATGTCCATCATGTAAACGTCATCTTCTGAGTTCCCGTCAATAACCATGACAACTTTAATTCCAGGGTAGGTCAATCTTTTCACAGAAAGTAAACATTTTCTTAAGTAGTCAGGATCCTCTTGATAGGCAGCAATACAAAGGGCAACTGTTTTGTTCAGCTTGATTGGAGTCTCTAGCGACCGCTTCATTTTCCTGTGCTCTAGGAAGGCAAACAGGCTTTGGATGATGAGATGTGATGCCAGGATAGCACCATAGAGTCCAAAAGAGAAGTAGTAGTTGTCTGTTTGGATGAACTGGTAGCCCACAATGTAAGCAGCGGTGATTCCCAGCAGGAGGGACACCCCAAAGAGTGTGGTTCCAAGTATTCTCAGGATACATATAAACCTCTCACAATACATCTGCAAAGAAGTACAGAAACTGTTAGCAGAGCCACCACTTGCTGATAAAGACCTTGTAAGGGGTACACGTGACTACAACATAGAGCTCAGCATCAATACATACACGCTGTGCTTCTGGCTGTGTCACAGATTTACTTCATCACCTTGTTAAACTTAACAACTCTTTGCTGTACTTCCTCTCTGTAAACTAAGATACAAATACACTTAATGTACCAGGGATGTTTTCTAGTATTTGTAATGTGCTCACAGAAGGTGCTGTCTGTGTAAGGATCTTATTTTGGCAGCTTGGGCTTGCTGAGTGAGACACTGTCATATTACCCTGGGGGATTGCAGAAGGGGCTTTTGGGCCACCACTCTCTTCATGTGGTCATGGGCAAGTGGAACAGCTGAATGTCTAGGCAGCCCCTCCTCATCCCCCATCCATGTCATGACTGCATCCCCCCCTGAATCACTTCTGTCGCTTAGTTATGTTTGCAAAAATATTGGAAAGACATTCTTAAAACAGATGTCTGAATGTATTTATAATTTTTAAACAGATGCTTGACTATATTTATAATTTATATTTATATAATCAGACATCTGTTTTAAAAGGTCTTCTCAATACCATTGCAAAAATGTATTATTCATACATTTGTGTACATAGATATATGCATGTGTGAGCATATGTGTATAGGACTAAAGCCTGACTGAGATTAAGTCTGTGCAAAACTACGCATTAATTCAGCAAAGCCAAGACTCCACCCTGAGCTCAGAAACTCATTCAATCACTTAATTCTGACCACTTCTGCATATTTATGTTACCTGGTTGTGAAATCTTCTAACCTGAGCTCTGGGCTATGGAGGAGCTGGCTGGCAAGGAGAGTGCTCTGGAATTCTTGAGACAAACATGTGGATGAGGCAGGCAGACAGGCAGAGTATATTGCTACCTAACTGCTTTTTTCTGGCAGTCACATTAACCATTTTATGCAGCAGCTTTCTCAGAATTACCGGAAAGTTAATGACAATGTTTCATGTCAGTTCTTCCATTTGACATTAAGGACATAAGCAGATGTCTGTTTAAGTCTGACCCAGCAAATGCATTGCAAGTCAATGAATCTGAAACTCGTGCTTGAATATTTTGCTGAATTAGGTTCTCTTAGAGTAATGAACTTAATATTTGTGTTTTCTTATTGTTACTCATATTTTCCTTGCTGCTATCATCTTGCTCATCTGCTGATCATGTTTGTTTCACCATCTGTTGGCCAAACCTGAAGCTGGAACAGCACTTCCTTACATCATATATGTCCTTAACTCTTTCTTGAAAAAATCCTACCAAGCTGCAGCAGCATAGCTGTCTGCAGTTACATTTCTGTCTGAAAAGTTACAGACTTGGAAGAAAAAAAGTCCACAGAGCATCACTTACACAATAAAAATAAACCAGGCGAGCACAAAGTCTGAGGTTACAAAGTCTCTGTTTTTTTCCACTGGCTATTTAGGGTCTTAAATTTCAAGACAGGAGGAAGCCTCTTA
The DNA here is from genome assembly GCA_032466535.1 of Forpus xanthops. Taxonomy (NCBI): domain Eukaryota; kingdom Metazoa; phylum Chordata; class Aves; order Psittaciformes; family Psittacidae; genus Forpus; species Forpus xanthops. The sequence continues at coordinate 77,558 of JASSUY010051499.1, read as the reverse complement.
AATATGTATTTGGAGACACTGTTAAAGAAATTGGACCCTATTTCTAGGACTTCCTTGAATACTTACGGCTGGGCTCTGACAGGTGCTGTAATCACCCACCAGCAAAAGAAACTGTCCCTGCTCCGGCCTGTCTGAAAGTCCTTCACAACAAGGGGTCATAAAGAAGCCTAATAAAAGATAGCTTATACTTACCACCACTGTAGGTGAATTAAAACTCAGTGCCCAAAATAGACTGGCTTTAGAGAACAGCTTAAGTAATAGATCCCCTCTAGATTACCTTGAAGTCAAATAGCCTGTGTGTTTATTAATCCCTCAAGCACACGCAAGGTCACAAACATCAAGGTAAACGTTTCATTAACAGCACAGTTTTACTCTGCTTTCCCATTTGGGGTCCACTACGTCTCTTCTCTTGCCAGAAATAGAAAATTCCTGCTAGTGAGCAGGGGCTAAAGTCTGCTTATATTAAGAATTATACAGCTGAAATAAATGGATCACTTGTATGGTTGGATCCTACAGGATTTAGATTAATATCTGGAGTGTTTACATTTGACTGACTGCATACTCTACCAGGCTTCTTATATATTAATTTGCTATTGGTTTTCTCTTCCTATGAAGTGTTTCTGAACAAAAAAAATAAAGAAAGAGAATTCTCTGATCTTGTCATTACAGAACAGCTTCCCTCCCTCACAAAAAAACAGTCTTTTAAGATCAAGAAATGGATTTCTGGTCTTAATAAACCAGCATTTTTTTTTTTTTTTATCCTTTCACTGTCAACCTTGGGAAAATAAACTGTGTTTTGATCTAAATTCCTGGCTTTCATCAAAGAAACTTTCCCCTTTGTATATGCAATTGAGGTTTTTATGTATAGTCTTTTAACTGACTGAAACACAGGGAAAGTCTGGACAAAGTTGCTCAATATTCTCAAGATTTAACACGTGAGCTATTGACAGCTTGCCCAGCAGAACTGATCTTTATCAACTTGAACGTGCCCAAACAATGGCAAAGAAGCCAAAACCTCTCCACCCTTCTCCAATAATTGAACCAAGAAGTTAAAAGGAAATGACACTTGTACAAGTCTGGAACCAAAACTGAACTGCTGAGTCAAATGTTAGCACCAAGGGTAGAGAATAGCTGCATCACTTTGATACCGCAGGTCTGACTGTGCTGTTACAAGTATCTAGCCTGACCTAACATTGTGAAGTGCAAAATGACATCCTTCATAAGACATCAGTTGAAATCTATTCCTGAAGTTCCTGAACTTGTCACACAAAGCTAAACCAAAGTATTACCAGAGAACCAGTCTACAGTACTGTGTTTTATCAGTGCAAGCCTAAAATAATGCAGCACTGAGTCAAGGTATGTCAAATGCTTGGTGAAGGACAGTCACATTAGCTTTCAAAGCCACAACTGTTTTTCAGTCACTTCATTGATAAGCACTCTTTCTATGTACTAGCATATTCCTTCAGAAAAAATGTAACTGTTAATATTCAAAGTTGCTGACACTACAGCCCTGCTCAACAGCTGACTAACTGGTGGAAGGTGCTGTTCACAGCCCGTACACACCTCCTATGACCAGCACAGCTTAGTGTATTGTTTATGTGTCAGCCTAATTGATGTTTGGTTCCTGGAGGCATTTAACCCAGTAAGTTTGTCATGGGAAATAGGCACTGAAGCCCTTAAAAAACAGAAAAAAGCACCCGCAATGCTAGGGATGAGGTGCTCAACAGGTGGAAGACATGCTGCCAGTCCATAGTCCTGGATCAACAAAGATAATTGCAGGTCATTTCTGTTTACACACAGGACGGCTGCTGCATAGGAACAGGAGTGAGGAGGGTAACAGAGCTTCTCATCTGGTGAGAAGGTGAGTTGGGTTACCTCACTGTCTTTGGAGTCAAATCTGGATCTTGCACTTTCTGGACAGGTTTTTAACCAGGTCTGTAATGAAGAGTGGAGGAAGATAGTTCCTGCAGTATTCTTTCTTTATTATTATTTTTTTAAGAGTGAAAGCTATTTAGCACTGAAAGAAGTCAGAGAGTCCATTAGCTTGTATCAGCCTTCCAGGAGGCAATAGGATTGTACCGGCAGTGTCAAACTCTTTCTGGAGATGCAGTCCCATGTACTGCACAGGAAGCCTGAGACAGGACTGTAAATTCTGCTCGGCAGTAGTAAGGTACCACTTCACCCCCATCCTCCAAAATGTTATAGGACTGTCCACCCATATGGTTATTAATCAGCTTTCGTGCATCCCTGAGAGTAAGTGCATCTGGAGGTAGTTCATCCCTTTGCAAATTCAGGAGATAAAGGGAAAAAAAAAAGCTTAATTTCTTGCTAATATATCAAGACAGCAACAAACAAAACAGAGGCAAATGCGTATCCAGAAAACCTATGTGCATTGGTGTCTGAACACATCAATATCATTTGCAGCCAGTTCACTTACGCTGCATCAGCTGCAGTGAGGGCTAAGGAAGCTGTCAGGAGGTCAAACTGAAGTTAGGTTTGCTTGCAACATATGGGATACAGCTCACTACATCTTCTGTTTCCAAAGTCATCTCTCATGTACAACACTCAAACATATTGCCACTTCTGGCTAGCTTTTCCCCAGAAGATGAAAAAGCAAGAGAGGGAGATACAGGAAGTTTGTACATAAAACATAATGATTTGGAAGTCTGTTTGAAAGGATTAGCACTTATTAATTCCAAACATCTGGAGACCTTTTTAAAAAACCCTTACACTGCAGAAGTCAGTAGCTGTCCAGGAGACAACAGTAAAGGTTCAGTCACAAGCATGATGATTTTGTCCCTCTATTGGCTCTGGCTGGAATGGAGTTAACCTTCCTCACAGCAGCCCTTGCAGTGCTTGATATCAGTAGTTAGGAAGGTGTTGAGAACCCATAGGGTTTTGGCTACTGCTGAACAGTGCTCCACAGCATCAAGGCTGCTCTCCCACACTCCTCTCACCAGTAGGCTGGGGGTGGGCAAAGTCTTGGGAGGTGGAAGGCTGGCCAGAGCAATGGTGGAGTTACTATCCTGGGAAATGTTCAAAAACCATGGCCCTCAGTGACATGGTTTACTGGTCTTGGCAATCCTGGGGTAATGATTGGATTTGGAGATCTTTCTTAAAGGTCTTTTCCAACCTAGTTGATTCTATCATTCTGTACAAAATCTGTGCATCAGACTTGTCTGCAGGTTTTTGTTGCGATGTGCTGAACACTGAAAACCTTTGAAAAAGTCTCATTGTTACATGCCTGTATAGAAGCTGAATTCTTGAATGTCTACTAGTCATGATCCTCTGAACCTTAGCGCTGAGGTTTTGGATTCAGCAAAGCATGTAAGTGTGTTATTATAGATAAGTGTGCACTTAAGCATTTTACTGAAGAGGGAAATCAGTGAATAATTTATCTTGCAGTTCTGTAGTAGAGGCATAAAAAAAGAATCTCTGCAGAGCTGTTATTTCTGGGATACTCATGATGAAAATATATGCATATATTTGACAGCTTTATTATAGAGAGTAATGTCCCTTATGAAAGCTGTCAGCTGGGTCATTGTTTACCACTGCATTTCTTTGTTGTTTCTTGGATGTTACAGCATCCAAGAGTTGACAGGGACACAGACAATTTGGGTTTTGTTCCTAGTGCTGCCGTTCACCTGCTGGGTGACCTTAGGTGTGTGAATTCACCTCTCTCTGCCTCAGCTTCCTCACCTGTAAAATCGAGATCATGATCATGCAAGAGGTTCTTGGAGGCCTACAAAAAAAACTTCATGATGAGGCTTAGGTTACTGATGTGTGCTGTGTTCCTTTCTGGTGTAGAAGAGTAGAAGACTTAAAAATCCCTCCTTATTCGTGAGAATAACAGCGTTGGCTTCAACAGAGCAGCCATTTCAATGACATAAGCATGTCTGAGTGCACGTGTGAGTGCAGATGTGTATGCATTAGGCAGACAGATACTGCATGTGGCTTTGTGTCATACAGTCTGCATGTACACACAAACTATCTGAGGGTTACCATTTTCCAATATTTAAGTTCATTATTAGACTTAACTTGATGGCAAAATAAATAATTTATCTTTGAAGTACAAATGATTCCAGGTACGCATTAATTACAAGCATAAAATAGCTATCCAGACTCCCTCTTCTATTTTACAGTCTACAGAGAGGAAACTGAAAAGTTATGTTACATCTGTACATCTTTACCACAGCAGAGTTACCATATCTGGTGCTTTTGGTTATTTATCACTTCCAGATTTTGTCATGCTATTGATCTTCTGGAAAGGGCTCACATAAGACTAAAATTAACTCTGGGGTTAGGTTTAAAATCAAGAACAGGATTAGTAATGACAGCAAACTGTATCTGCATGCACAGGCTTTGATCAGCAAATCAAGGATCTCCTGTCTGCTTGGTATAAGTTTCCCACTAAACTGCCCAAATTTAGTCTCTTACAGGTTTGAGTAACTGATGTGGAAAGAATTCTGCAGCTGCTGGTTGGATTTGCCCCTAATGTAGACAGTGATACACTAGTTCCTAAATTAACCAAAAGAGGAAAAAAAAACAACAAAAAATAAAACAGACAAATGCTATAAGAAGTAAATCATATTTATACTCAGATATTTCAGATTGTGGTTAAACAAAAATCTAGCTTAGATATGCTTTCTAGTTGCCGGTCATGAAGTCCATGGATGCTTTTGGCACAAACCCGACTATTCCATGCCTTAATCGAGAACATAAATATTTATTTGGTGTTCATAGCTGATTACCTTGTAATTTGTTTATAAAGCACAGGTCATATCTTGTTTGACTTAGTCAAGTCCCACTACACTGAGTAGTGGAGGAGTAATTTGCTGCTTTATATACTAATCTTGAATAGTAATAAAATGAAGCAAATTTGCTCCCACATCATAGATATGAAGAGTCTGTTGCTAGTGCACTAGCATGGGAAACTCCACTGAGCCCAGAGGGGCTGCTATTCCTACTACTGGGAAAACTTTTTTGCAGGTTTTTCTGCACTTGTATGTAGGATAAGGAAGATTTGCCAGCATGAAATAAAATCCTGGCTTTGTTCTATGAAGATTTCATAGTATCATAGAATCAACTGGGTTGGAAAACGACCTTTAAGATCATCAAGTCTGTTACCCCAAGACTACCAGGTCCACCACTAAACCATGTCACTGAGGGCCTCATCTACATGGTTTGTGAACACTCAGGCACGGTGATTCCACCACTGCCCTGGACAGCCTGTTCCAATGCCTGAGCACCCTTTCTGGGAAGACATTTTTCCCAATATCTAATCTAAACCTCCCTTGACACAACCTGAGGCCATTACTTCTTGTCCTATCACTTTTTACTTGGGAGAAGAGACCGATCTCCACCTCACTACAACCTCCTGTGTCCTTTACGGGAGCTGGATTTTTACCACATTTTTAGGGAAGGAGCACCTGCCACTGCCATCACCCTCCAATGAGGTACCCTGCTGCCCTCCTTTCTGCTGGGGCTAATCCACCGCCCCTCTCCAGCCCCTGAGAGAGGAGCGGCCGCCCTGTGTGCCGATGGGAGAATGACCCATGAGAGGGAGGCTGTGAAGCAGGGCTCGGGCGCTGAGCAGCGCTGTGCCGCGGGGTCACTGCAGTCCCAGGGGATGGGTCTGGCCCTGCCGCGGAGCCCTGCGACACTCTCAAGCGCTGGGTCCCGGCCGTGCCCGAGCCACGGACGAAGGACTGACGGGGAGGGGGGGGGGGCGCCGCCGGTCCGGAGCGCAGCGGAACCTCCGCTCCTCGGGGGAACCCCCTCCCGGTGCCGCTGCCAATGGGGGCGGTGCTGTTGGCGTCACAGCGGGCGGGCGGGGCGCCGGGGGGATCCCCCGCTTCGCCACGTCACACCGGGGGCGGGCGGCGGTGGCGGCGCGGAGCGGGGTCGGTCTCGGACTCATTCTGGGGATCGCCTCCCGCTGTGACCCTCCCTCAGCCGGGCCGGGCTCCGCGGGCTGCCCGACGGGGCGGGGCCCGGCGCTGCTCCGGTCGGGAGTGCGGCGGTGGAAGTTCGCGGGCAGCCGGCGGCTCCCGCCCCACCGCATCGCACCGCGCCCGTTCCATCCCGTCCCGCCTTCGGGAAACCGCCCTCTCCGCTCGGCCGCCTCTGTCTCTCCCCGCCGAGGGGGGGACTTCGGGCCTCCTCGCGCCGCTGCCTTCCCGCTGCCCCGTTTCACCCCAAGCTCCTGTCACGTCCCCTCTCCTGGCCCTGGCCGTAGGGGCGGGGGGCGGCCGGGGAGAAGCAAAGCCGGGGCTGGGAGCTCTCCTCGCCACCCACCGGGCTCGGCGGAGCGGCTGCTGACCTACGGTTCGAGTTCATTTCAATGGTGGGTTTGGTGGGGGTTAGATGGGTTTTGGGTTTTTTTTGAGGGAGAATTGCCGCCTTTTATTTTCCCCTCCCAAATCTTAACGCTCAGCAATATCTTAACCGGATTACACGGAGGAGGGGATTGAAGCTGAAAACCTCATTCATCCTCATGACGGTCGTATTCATTGCTGACCTAGGTGTAGCTCAGAGCCGGTAAGGTCCTCCCCTAGCCCCACTCGTATTTCGGCTTTAGTATTTCAGCTTTTCCCCCTTGAACAGTGGGGATGGGGAGGAGAGGGTCTTCTGCTCTTGGAATGACAGAAGCGTAGCCGTAAATCACCTACCTTGTTTGTCCTTCTGTCCTTTGGTCATAGAGGGGCTCCAGCCAGCTGTGTGGTCTCACGTACCGCTGCTCCCGCTGAACAGTTTCCAAGTTTGAGGTAAAAAAATCAAATCGCACTTTTCAGGGACTTACTGAGACTCTCAGAGATTAAAAATAATTAAAAATGAAAACAATAATAAAAAATACCGGTTAAGACTATTCAGTCCTACTCATTTTCTCCCACGTGTGTTCACAATTACCATGGATTTGCCTTTGCTTCAGTTTCTAGCTCAAAGTCGTGGGATTTTTTTTTTTTTTTCAAATAATAATAATAATAGAAAGTTTAAAGTAATAAATTAGGAGTTAGTTTCTCGTGGTCGAAGCTGAAGGTCTTATTTCAATCCCGGCTAGCCGAGAGCCTGGAGAAGTTGCAAGGCAGCGTCTGAAAGTTTGAGAGATGTATAGCATCAGATAAAGTCTCTTTGGTGATGCCTTGCTGACCGAGTAACTGTTTCAATGAGGTTTCTCAGCAGCAGCAGCAGCAAACGGGTAATATTTTCCAGACGTCTTTTTCTTTCCTGCTGCTGCTGCTGCTTTTCTGCCTCCTCCACGTTATGGGGTCTTTTAACAAGTGAGACTTGAGTTGTTTTAATAGGCGGAGGATGGGAAGAAGGAGGGGAGGGAACTCCTGTAAGGAGGAAAAAAAAAGAAACCAACCCTGCCCATTGAAATGATCTCAGCCAAGGACCAGTTCAGCGGCAGGAACACAATTAGCTAAGTCTCAGTTTTGCAGAGAAACGCAATACACGTATGTTGCCACCACCTGATTTCCTCTCCATGCCCCGCATTCAGGGGGAACCCCCCACGTCCCCCACTCCCTGCAGCACTCCCCTGGGGCTGTGGGGCTTGTCTCTCCCGCAGCCGCTATTCTACTGGGACAGCTTTTGCTGCTGCTGGTTTTTATTAATAAAATGGGAATTGCCTCTATGAATGAATGCAGTTTCCAATTCCGCTTTTACCCATTCACTCTAGGAAACATTTAAAGTAGTAAATACTCAAGGAAGCTCCCATTGGAGTTAATACCCATGCCACTCGCGTTACTACAAGCCAGGAAACACGTTAGACAATTTAAGAACTGGAAAACTG
>JASSUY010051499.1:0-69753 GCA_032466535.1 Forpus xanthops | reverse complement strand
GGGGGGCGAGGCATTTATTTAGTTAATTATATTTCTTAACGGGCGGTGTTCACTCTGTACCGTACTCATGGTCTACAGGTAGCCAGGGTACCAGCGGCTGACCGCACACCGCACCGCGGGCCGCTCGCCAACAGCTCTCGCCCTCACGGTCCGGCTCTTTCCCTTTGTAACTCCTCTCTGCCTCAAAAGCGGATTTCCCCACTCCGGAGCCCCCGTTTCCACTTGGAATGATTTAGGAAAGGCACTAGGTGGCACTGTTGAAGTGAGCGGAGCAGCCCGGAGAGCGGGGACTCCCGAGAGGAGCAGGGACGGTGCGGTTGGGGCACGGAGCCGCACTGTGGTGACGGAATCTGGACGTGCCCTGGGACCCCCGGGACGGCAACACAACCAGCCTCTCGCTCCCCCGTGCTGTTCACTCAAGGACCACAGAGATTAGTGCTTTGACGAGTCGAGCCCACAAAGGGGGCCATGTTCAGGCACTATTGGGAAATGCAGCGGTGACTCCCGGCTGAGTTATCGCCCCTCGTTGTCTTCTGGTGTGGGAAATCTTTGAAGCGCTCTGGGGACTCCTTATGCACGATAAATGCTTTGAAGATGGTGGCTAGCCAGACTGGAGATACTCTGAGTACCTCAGGGAAGTGGTCAAATTTTCAGGTGTGCCCGGTTACTTTCAAGGGGAAGAGTGGCTTTAGGATTTACATGGAAGCCAAGCTTCTTGAGCAATAGGTATGCTTCAAATAAGTCTACCTCTAGATTAGGCTGCAGTTTTGTGGTTGGTTTAACCTGGAAGTACCAAGGAAAACATCTGTCTCACCTTCCTCCTGCTTTGGGGTCCCAATTCCTGCCTCCTCATTGTCCCTTTCCCTATGTTAGGAGAACTGACTTAGGTCAGAAAAGAGTTGTTTGAGGAGAGCATAAGAATTAATAACCTGGGACAGGAGAAGGCAGAACAACTGCTTTTGGCAGAAATCTGGTTTATGATGCTTTAGGGTGTCCTTGAAAATACAGCCTTGGCTTAGCAAGCATGAAGTCTATCTGGTCTTAAAGGCATTCCTCTGCTTCAGGCCTTCCTCCCCAGGCAGCATCGTTCCACAACTCCAACCTTCACCAGTTGATGTGTGTCACTTCATTATAGGGCTCAGCACATCTCTGTCATCAGGGAAGGGACAAACTGCCCCAAAGAGGGGTAGAGGGCAGAAGGATGTGAATGGGGCTACTGACCCCCTGTCCACACTAACCTTCACACCACCCAATATCTAGTGTAAGCCAGGCAAGGAGCTATCACCAGGCTCTGCCACCATCATAAATGTAACCAAGATCTTGATATCTGTGAGTCCTAAACCATGATTTCCTTACATCAGACTTTCACTGGTGCTGCCAGAGTCAAGAGAGGATTAAGCTACAGCACAGATGTCCCAAGACTGTCCGTGAACATGGCTACCCCTAGTGGTATGCCTTGGGGAGATTCTGATGCCAGCCTTTTTGGCTCCCTGGGCACTTGTTTGTCTTGGTTTGACTCAGGGACACCTATGTCCTGCACAGGGACTTCATCTAGGATAGTGTCTGAAATAAGGGTGGAGATGGGGGCGTTAGGTTTTTTTCTTCTTTTTGTAGCTAAATGTTATAAATGAATCTTTTCCAATGAGTATTTGTTACAAATGAACTATTATTTCCCTTTTTTTTTTTTTTTTATTTCACCATTTAATAGTTTAAGCTTGAGGCTGCACGTCTCCTCTGCCGATGACTGTATATTACTCTGGAAATACACAGTGTCCCATTGGCTTAATCCCATGCTCTTTAGATTTGAACAGGGATCAAGAGACAGAGTCTGGTGAGGCACGAATCTTTGCGTCCTGCTTGTATTACAGGGGCAGCAATAGCAGCACTTAAATCACACTGAAACTTTGTTCTAGAAAATGACATAATGGGAGTGGTGAGTCTCTCATGTCCACAGCTACTTCCTTCTCAGCCATAGCTCATGTTGTGTGATCATGCTGTCAGGGCAAGCAGGATAACGTAGGTCGCTGAAGCTAGGTTTGCCTACTAGGAAGAAATTAAAAGTAGGAGGATGTGATTAATGTCAATTCACGTAGTGCTATAGAAAACAGATGTAGATGTGTTTCATTGGAAGTGTATCACATCTACAATTATATGTTATGTTACATCTATATGGTTACCATTATAAAACAATCCTGTTTTCTAATTAGGATTTATAATCGTAAGTAGTGGGGAAAAGGGACTTGTGGCTGTCACTGTCCACAGGCATAGGTGGTCACCAGCAGTAGGAAAATAATCTGACTGAACTAACCTGACTTCATTTTCTAACGAGGCAGTGGGTTTGTTTGACAGAGGTCAGACAAAATATACTTTATGGGGATTTTGACACAGGCTATGGCTAAATAAATTGGTTACTGCAGAGCAAATTAGGGGATGAATTGATGGCATGTTAGACACTCCAGCAGCTGTTGAGTACTTGCTTTTACCCCGAGGGGATGGCTCCAAGTGCATTTTTTCTGCCTTTTCTCTATTGACCTTAAATGTGTCAATCCTCCCCTCAACAAACACCACACACACACATACCTACCGTCTACTCCCTCACTAGGACCAGCAGAGCTTGCAGTGCTTAACTGATTGCTTCAGGGAACTGATCTGTGTTGAAGATAGCTGCAAAGCAGGAAAGCCGTTTCCTGTGTGCATGTATGAACTGGCTGCCCAGGGTGAGGGGAATGGAGACAATTCTTGTGTGGAAATGAGCAGCCGGTCGTGGCTGGCAGCAGGACTGCCCTGAACAGCCCCCAGGAAAATGCAAACAGAGCTGGTCCCTCAGTGAAGCTGAGGTGGCTGAGCCTATTCAGCTGAAGGGCTCTTATCTCCCATCCTCTCCAAGGTAAGGATTTACACACACTTTTATTGCAGATAAACTAGTGTGCAGAGCTTATAAAAAAAAAAGAAAAGCAAGAAGCAAACTGTTTGCAATGTATAGTTGTCTTCACAGTAGGAACATGAGAGATCCTAAGGACCTTTTTGATGTAACAGTGAAAAACTGAAAGTGGAAGATGAACATATTCAAGCTAGGCACATTTAATAGTGAGCTTTCTGTAACAGTTGTCTGAATGATAAAGGGGAGTGGTGGATTCCAGTGTTTTGAAATCCTCTGGATGCTTTTTTGGAAGCTACATTTTATTTTACTGCGATTTATTGGACCCAGTACAAGAATAACTGAATGTATTTCCATAGTGAGGATGTCCGACTAAGCAATCTAACAGTGCCTTCCATCTCTAAAGTTCATGAAACTGCCAACCCGACTGACACATCAGGTGTGCTCCACACCTGTTTCCACCTATAGCATTTTGTTGTAGAAGTGTGAGAGTTGCAGAAGCTGACATGGATGTAAATGAAAGTGTAATTGTGGCCTAAATGCTGATTTTATGGCAGCTGGGAATCCACTTGCAGATTTTAATATAAAGGTTGTGGGCAGTTTGAGGCTCATGAAGCCTGTGTGCAGATAGACCTAAAACTCTGTGGTTGTCTTCACTAGATACAGAACAATTTTAGAGGCTGCCAAGTGTTTGAGGTGTTTAAATCTGAGGTTATTTATAAGTGATGTTTTACAGGATCTGGAGAAAACCGCTGGTCTTTAAAATGGAATCCCTCTTGCAGAACTGAAACTTTGCAACAATTTCTGTTTCTTATAGCAGAGAAAGCCACAACTCGAAGCAACAGTTAGAAGTTAATAGCAGACAGGTTCACGCTAAAAAGAAGTCTTGCACTGTGTCCAGAACTTGTCTAGAGTGGACTGCGATTGTCAGCAAAAATGGCCTTTAGGACAGTTTGAAGTAACGAGTTTTAATGTGTAACCAGCATGGAATAGAAGCAGAAGCAGGTCAGCTAAGGGTTTCTTTTGTGAAGCCTAATTTAAGGGAAATTACTTAATCACATGCCTATAGTCTAATGTGACACTAGTGAAAGTGCAGATTAGAACGACTCGATATTACTTTTAAACGGCAGCATTATATTCTCTGTAGGATCCATAGATAACACCACATAAAACAAAGAACACATGCAATTGAAAGATGGATCTACAAACAATGACTGTGCTAGTAAACTAAACTGACCAGAGCCAGGCAGCTCAAGGCTGGCCCATGTTCATCCATGCTATTTCACTGCTGCCAAGCTCCCGACAGGCCTGATCCTGACCAGACTGGAGAGCTCCACCATCTCTAAAGAGGATCAGCTCCCCACCTGGAAGGGTGTTGGGGCTCTTGCCTCAAACAGTCTGCTCACAGGATAGGGACTTATTCCTGTACATTCCCAGCTTCCTTCAGATGGATAAACTGGATGGAATAGTGAGTTTTACACGTACCAGTATAGTGGTTTTTAGAAGCCTCCATGACTGGTTGGAGTGCAGCCAGTCACAGCCTGCTTGCAGCACTGCCCTGGCCTGTGCCAGCCTGGTGTTTGGGATTGTCCTCCCAATAGCACTGGCAACTGAGGCAGCACAAATTTCCTCAGCTGCCGCATGGAAATGAAGACACAGGGATTACCCTATAAGGTGCTTATTTATAATTTTTAGAAGAGTTGTAGAAATGAAATTTCAATTTTCATTGAATTTGAGTTTTCATCAAAATTGAGTTTTCATCAAAATTAAGTTTTCATTAACTGAAAGAAAAAATGAGTGAGACTTTATTGAAGTGTATGAGATCTGGGGGGGGGGGGTCAGGACAACCCTTTTATTCATTTTTAGGGTGCTCTTTTGTCTGCTGCTGGTTCTCACCATCCAGTTCACTCAAACATGCTACCTTACTTACATAATTACTCAGCCTTTTGCTCACTTAATAAGAACAGAATTTATGTTGCAAATCAGTGGTAGGAAAGTGAATACTGTTAAACTAACATCCCCTCCCTACCACCACCAGCTCAGTGAAAGAAGGGTCCCCATTCTGCAAGCATCCGAGTTCAGCTACCCCAGGAGATCCCAAGGGATGCTGCTATGCTCATACACCTCAGAGTCCAGTTTTATGCCCGTGTTTTAGAAATATTTGCCAGAAATCAAAGGGCACATATATCTCTTTTTCCTTTTTCTGGAAGTCCCACATCAGAGCAGTAGCTCTGACTTAGTGACAACTTTTTCAGATCATCAGAAGTAGCTAAAAATCGAACCTAACACTTGTGGGGTGCTGTGCTGACATGCTGAGCAGCATGGCTGTGCAACGTATGTGACATGCAGAACTTACCAAAGAAGGGTGCATCTCCAGATGAGACCCACCACACGTATCTATGGCAGCATCTTATGTGACAACACAAACAATCAATTGATGCCCCAGAAACCTGGATTTGCATGTGTTTTTTCTTGTGTGGGCTACATTGCTAGGCAGTGGGGAGAGTGCAGGTCCTGCTTTGTGGTCTTCATGGGTTTTCTGTGGTGTGCACAGGAGGCTGGGTTGCAGCATATGGCAGCTGAGCTGTTTGGGTTATTGTATGGTCAGGTCACTTAGCTGCTGAAGATTTTTGCCCCATATTACACAATGCATCTGGGGTGTGTGAAAACATCTAGTAGTGTTACACTGAGGAGCAGGAAATGAACCTGAAGAGAGATGGTCTTCTTGCAATAAAGGAAGTACTTACAATACAGAGAGCCATAATGATCCCCAGCAGCTTACACACAAAGAATGCAGGACCTCATCACAGGCAAACACAGGCCAAATAATTTTCTCGCTTTCCTCCACAATCCGAAGGGGTCAGCCATGCCACAGCCCTTTTGCAAATGTGTTTGAAATGTATATGCTGATAAGAAAGCAAACCTGTGAGTAATGACAGGCTGATTCAACTTGCTCTCCTAATCCTTTACCGAAAATGTTGGTTTTGGTTCTGGTTATGGGGACAGACCTCAAAGACACTGTGCTTTCATGCCTGTTGTCATACTGAAGCCTTGACAATGAGAGCCTTTTCCCTGACCGCAGCCACAGGAGTAGGTGATATATCAGAGCTACCAGTGAATTGGCAGAGACTTGGCAGCATTAATGTGCCCTGATGCAGAGTTCAGTTTCTCCTGCTGCTGCTCACTACAGTCTGAAATGATACTATCTGGCCTATAGTGGGCTAAAGTCTTTCCATTGCTGCTCACGGGAGAGGAAAACCTCCTGGTAGACACAGGGCTGGAAACAATGCCATAAGAAGGATGTGCTTCCACATTCATCTGTCAGGGAGAGCTGTGAGCCTTGTCACCCGCTGTCCCCATTGCAGGCTACAGGCAGCCACTGTTTCTGACCCCTGTGCTGGGAACAGTGTTAGGGCAGGAGGGGAGTGTCTGTGAAGTCTGGATGCTATAGAAAGAGTCTGGCAGCTTCCTGCAGAGGATAATTCAGAGGTGTTGTGATTTGCTGTGAACTGACTCCTAAAGGAAGGAGAAGCATGGCTAAAGAGGCATCCTGTATTTTATTGACTTTTCCCCACTATGGCTGGAGGACATGTCAGTGATCTCGCTATTAAAATGCCATCAGTGCTCCTGGCGTCTGCCTGTTCCTAGAGATTAAACATACCTTGCACTACTGTCAAGACAAACACAATTTAGCATAAAACTCTGATACTGTGATTCTGCAAACACTTCTCTCCTGTGACCAGTGGTAAAAAGTGCCACCCTCAACCTGCTGTCCAGATGGAGCTCAGCGTCCTGCTGGACATGCCACCTACCAAGTACCTGGTTTGCAAGTACTTACTGGAGAGAGCTCTGTCTTCCATGACATTCAATGTTACCTCAGAGGTCAACAAAGATTTTCTCCTTTTTTTCCTTTTGAATACACTCATCTGACAGCATGTCAGGCTATGTCTACTGTACCGAACCAGGCAGGAGCAGCTGCAGGCTCTAGCCTGGTCTTGAGAGCACAAGCCATAGCATGAGCCTTCAGGACCAGGGGACCAGGGGACAAGCTCTAATTAATTTCATTTCTTGGAATAGACACAGACATCACAATGTATCAGGTATGTGATTGCTGGGATTTGAGTTACAGCAGCTTAAGATTCTGCAGCCCATCACTTGACTCAGTCAAATGCACTCATTCAATCCATGCTAATCTATGTTTTTGTGTAAATCCCTTAGCATTATAGTCTTTCCCTGTAAGGGCTTGATTTTAGCGTGTGCTGTGACTTACCTCAGATGCTACGGCAAGTACACAGCATAAACTCAATTGCATGGTTTCTTCATACATGAAGTAAATATTTGGCAAATTCCTAATTACAGTAGACACAAAGCGCTTTAACAGAGATGCATTAAGGGTCTCAACCACTCTATTAGTCCTGCTACAGTCAGTAAACCCTAACAGGCTCATTTCCCTCACTCTCCAATCTACACTACTTATGAGTTCATCCTGCATATTGCAAGGAATAGTAAACACATTCATGACTTCAAGGCCAAAAGCAAGGCTGCAGATGTATGAAGAAGGACAGATGAAACCTCTTCACAAAAATCTCTGGATTTTGTGGCACTGCTTGGTACTTCAAGTTGCTACCTTCTGCTGATGCCCTTTCATTAAAGCATCTTGGCAGCAAAGCACCACCAAAAAGTAACACTTTCTGTCAAGCTATCATTGAATGGGCAATTGCATCAGAAAATGAGAGCATAGCATGATTTCTTAATATGCTTACCTAGGATTCCTCCTCTCCCATTTTCTGCAGATTAATATTAACTCATAATTATTATTATTAATGATCAATTTACTTTATTAACACATTTTTAAAAGAAAAATGAGAAATGTTTAGCTACAGTGATGACATACAAGACACAAAGTTCATACCATTGGTTTGCAGATGGCTGGGTAAGCCTGAAATACGGGGGAACAGCGTCTTGGTTTGATTTCTGATGTGAGTACATTGGAGATTGAAACAACTGCAGCAGCATAAATCTCCAACTGCTGTCTGTGACTCTAAGTCCATTCAATACGAGCAGACCCATTTTGTTGCCTGGCTTTTGGCCAAATCTGTCACAGGAAGAATCATGTTGTAATGAAATAGCATCCTGACTCTGCAGGATGCTGTTTGATCTTGCTTATATAGATGAGGCTAAGCCATGCTATGACGGCATTATAGCAATGTGCTGCAGCCCTTTGAAGACTGGGGGTTTTCTTCATCTGTATAAGTTGTACTCCTCACTAGAGGGAGACCCATCCTGAGTGGAGGCAGAGAAATTATGGGAAAAGCAGAACTAAAATAGGGGACAGCTTCTCATAAATCTGTTCTCAAGAGAACAAGGGAAGATTTTGCCGATGCCCTTTGCATCCTGGTCTAGGGGAAGTCGCAACTAACAGACGTTTCTTTCCTCATTTCCTTTCCAGACCCATCTGCAAGATCCTTCGAACATGCAGTATGCCTCCTTCCAGTACTCTGAATCAACAGCTGGCAGCTTTTCCCTAGATTCACCCTCAGCTCATGGAGGTACCTAGGCTTTCTCTTTCCTGGGATCTAGGACAGAAGGGATTTGTCTCCATCCTTTAGTTGTGGTTCCTCATAACAATGTGAAAAAAAAAAAGGGATGTCAGTTATTTTTGCATTCAGGAAATGTGGGCATGAATGTGGGTGCAAAGAGTTTAACTGTGAAAGCAGGTGAACACCAGTTGTTGCAGAAATCCGTAATGTTTTTACTGCTTCCTCTGGAAGTATAGAGTCATTCCTGAGGGACTTGCTGTGTTTGAACTCAGGTCCAGGCCCCAGCTAGGGATATCTCCATAGCATCTGTGCACCAATGCTCACAGTCCATAATGATGAGGTGCCACCTCACCCCTTCCTGAGGTTTGACTGTTATTTCTAGAATGAAGCAATGGAAAAGCAAAACCTCAAATCTTTCTTCTCAAAGCTGCCTTTACCTTGCATCTCACCTTTCAATTTGCTTAGCTGCTTTAGACCCGCTCTTACAGAGGAAGTAAATGCCCATGTGTTTCAATGAACTGGCAACATCTGCTTTCCAAGGGGTGGATTTATGGTTCTTTACCCTATTTCAGACAAACATTGTAAGTTTAGTGTGAGTTTGAAGATTCAAGAGGAAGTATCACACGTTCCCATTAGGAGAAATCAGAACCCCAGACCTGCATGTTCAAAGGGTGTGCAGGTGCACACAATATCTGAGGAAGCTTGGAGTGATGATAACTCATGCATGGGCATTTGCACTCAGAGGGGCTTTTCTCCCTTTTACCTAAGGCTTTAGCATTTTGCTCATCACCAGCCCAGTGTTGCAGAGGACTTGCCATGCACTGGTACTTTGGGATCCCTGCAGATAGTGTCAGGTCTGCCCTCAAAGTAGTATGGTCTTTGAACTGAGAATTCTGGAGAGTCTAGAGTACGTGGTTGTCATGATTTCAGGCATAAAGTACAAGTAGCTTGGTATATCACTCCTATTAGGCAAAAAATTTGATCCTTGTCCCTATGGTCTCCATTTAAAGCTGAACAAATTGGAAGCCTGAGTGCCAATCTTGCTTTGCACAGATAACTCAAAGTTTTATATTGCTCAAGTAATGGCATGCTGTGCAAAGCAATGAGAAACAGATACTACATTAGATTTTCCTGGGAGGGGGACCTTTGTCCTGGGTTCAACAGTAGCAGTCATTTTTTTCCTTCTTAGTATCTGGTGCAGTGCTGTGGTTTGATTTTAGTCTGGGAACAGCACTGATATCACCGATGTTTTTAGTTGTTGCTAAGTAATGCTTACTTCCATCAAGGACTTTCTTAGTCTCATGCTCTGACAGTGAGGAGGGGCACAAGAAGCTGGGAGGAAGCTGAGACAGGACATCTGACCCAAACTAACCAAAGAGGTATTCCATATCACAGAACAACATGTACAGTGTATAAACTGGGGGGAGTTACCCAGAAGGTCAGGATAGCTGCTCAGGTCTGGCTGGGTATCGATCAGCAGGTGGTGAGCGGTTGTGCTCTCTTCCCTTATTTCCCTTATCATTATTATTATTGGTGGTAGCAGCAGTGGTTTGTGTTATACCTTAGTTACTGGACTGTTCTTATCTCGGCCTATGGGAGTTGCATTCTTTCAGTTCTCCTCCCCATCCCTCTGGAGCAGAGTGAGGAAGAAATGGGGAAGTGAGTGAGCGGCTGTGTGGTTCTGAGTCACTGGCTGGGCTTAAACCACAACAGTTCCTTTTGGTGCCCAACATGGTACTCAAACCCAAGACCCTGAGACTGAGAGTCTCATGCTCTACTGACTGAGCTAGCCAGGCTGAACCTGGGACAGCCCTCAAGAAAAATGTTCACAAAAAGTTTAAAATTAAAATTCTGTAAATATTTTGTATCAGAGCAAGTGATGCTGCAGCCACCAAGGCTTGTTTCTTGTCAAGCTTTGCTTCTGTGATGTCTAGTAAGGATCGCACCCATGTTTCTCTCAGTGAGGGGGTTAATTTTGGTATTTTTTTTTGGAAACTTATTTACCCAGTGCTTGGAATACCTTAATATTTATGAAACTTCTGTATAGTTAATTCTGTAGAAGCTGGCAAAGGAGTTAAAAACACTGACAAATTGCAAAAAAGAGTTAAAACCAGAGGAGGTTAGGGTTAGCCAGGAGCTAGAGACAAAGTAATGAACTCTTCTGAAAAAATATTCTAACATGTGAATGGAAAATGCCCATTACAGTTAATCCCCTTTGCATATCCCAATATCTTAGCCACTTTTTCTGTAATGGAATATCTACATTTCTGAATGCCAATGAAGCTTAAGAGCTCTTAGTCACAGGGAGTTGCAGGGGATTAATAATGACTCTGGCAAGTGAAGATTTCCTCTTACAAGTCCTTTCAATTTTTTTTTCCATCATTAATCTTCAATGATCCGTCCATGTCTCTTTATCTTCTCTCTTCCAGGAGCCAGTGTTCCCCAAAGCATCTCAGCAGTTGTGTGGGCTGCTCAAGCCAGCCTCAGCAAGGAGGGCAGGGCTGCAAAGTGCCCTGTATCTTTATCTTGTGTCTCCTACGGGGAACCTCCATCTTCTCTGTTGTCATTTGTTTCACCATGTTCAGGGTGGCTGATCAAACCCCTCAACAGTTGGGCAATGGTTTAGTAAATACAAATCACCAACCAAATTCCCCAAGGTATGGAGCTGGGTAGAGCTAGTTTGTGATGTGTTATACCGGCACATTTCTGGTTCTTTCTCAGAAACAGAGAGGGATCTTTTATGGGACTAAAATATATGTTTGTTTGTTTTTGGTTTTGGTTTATTGATTTTGGTTTTGGTTTTGAATTTTATTTTTTATTTATTTTATGTCTTCCTCTGTTTCTCCAGACACCAGCAGCCCCACTGGGTTTTTCCCGGTTCCACCTCACCCTCCTGCTAGAGAGATAATCACACAGCACCTTGTGTGGTGCCAGGTTGGGATTGCCTTGCTGTACATACAACAAAAGGCAATCATAAGCCACCCCTATCAGGTAGAAATATCTCTGAGACAAAGTGTAAATGTCAGTTCTCTTTATACTCATGTCTTTTGCTGTGTGAGCACCTGTTGAGCCACTTCTGAGTTGTCCCATGTGGTTCTCTGAGTTAAGACCAGGCGGCTTGGGGAAGCAGGTACCCACAGTGTGGATGGGATCCAGCGCTTTGTACGTCGACAAAACCTTCAGTGTCACTGTTCTGAGTCTTCATATGACCTCTGCTCAGTGGGGAGAGCTGCCTTAGAGCTTTTCTAGGAGAGCCCGTTGCTGTTTAGCTCAGGAGCAGAAGGGATGTGGAAGCCTGAGCTCAGACTGAGGTCCTGAGAGTGTCCTTGACACTCTAAACTGCTTCTCTTATTAGTTCAGACATCGGGCATTTAACAGTCCCTTCCTTTTGGTCCTATATGTCTTGGGTGCCCTTGGGTTGTGTGGCCCCAGCTAAGTGCACACTAGCTGCTTGCTCTGCTCCCTTTCACCTCTGCCCAAGCCAGATGCCAGAGGAGAGTCAATGAAGCCATTCCCTCCTGGTAGGGTGTCCCATTGACACCCGGCACAGACTGGGGAGGCTAATCAGAAACCACTGGAAATGGAGCAACCTGGGAGGAATCTGCTTTATCATGCAGCTGCTATTGCCTAACATGAGCTTTGCACAACACACTAATTGGTTCCAACTGACTCACGGCAGAGCCCTGGCAAGGGAAAGTTCACATCAGGAAGGGTGTGCGGTTCCTATGGGGGGGACACCTCATTTCAGACATCTTCAGCTGGCATCTGTGCCGGGAAGAAAATGGCAAGGGGCGATTTGCCATGGGGAGAGCTTTGAGCTGCTCAGAGTAAGGAAATACAGCCAGATCCTTGTCTCTTCAGGGCATGTGGAGACCTTACTTTTGTGTCCAGAGAGGACACTCTTATTGCAGATATTTTAAGAGGTCAGAAGAGACAAGCAATAGCATAGCTGATTGTAAGGTATTAATAATATTCACTAAAAGCATTTCTTACCTCTTCTCTAAGCTGCAAACATTATATGAGCTCAAGTAAACTGTATATGAAAATCTGGTAAAAAAAGACTCACACTTCTCTCTTTGTTTGGTGTGGGTAATAACATTAGTGATGCCTAATTTTACTCCATTAGAAAGAGGATAAGTGACAACATAAGTATAAAGGCAGCAAGAATTTGGTCTTTATTCACACAGAGGGGAAACATTAGGATTTACTGGTTCTGGTCTGGATCTGTTGTAGCTCTACTTAAGCTGATTTAGCTAGAGTGAAACCAGGTTCAAAGCAGCTCTGCTGAGTATATACCATGGTTCCAACATAGCTATCTTATATGTAACACCTCTGAGTGAGGTGAATTTTGAGACATAAGATTGTGTGCTTTTGGACACTACCTCTGCAGAGATTTACAACATCAGTGGAATAGTTCTTTTTTTTTCTTTTAAACTGGTTTATATATGAAGAACATGGTGCACGTTTATTTTCTGTCCTTTTTACTACAGCTCACTGCTGCTGCCCTTTTTCCCAGCCTTGTAGTATTTCCTCCCATCTCTCCCTCCCCCCTGTCTGCCACACTGTCAGTGAGAAACAAAACTGCTGAAACCTGAGCTTTCTGGCTGGAGAAGATGAAGAATGAGAGGAGGAGGTGGTAATTAAACCCTCCCCCATATTATTCATGCAAAGGAATTGTCTTTGAACACCATTTCATGTGGGAGCTGCTCTGAGTTCAAAGAGAAAGCTGAGTTGTTGTCATTCTGGGGCCATAATCTAATCACAGTGCCCGCCTTTGATTTAAAAATCTTCTTAGGAGGTGGCAAATATCTCTCCCCATCTATCCTTTTATATTTTATTTTTATTTTTTGCTTCTAAGAACGTGGTTCTTGTTGTTTTGGTGTTTTTCTTGTAGTGCGGGGTTTTATTATCCAAGTTAGGCTGCTTTCTGTCACTGGTGATCATTGAAGAGATCCAAGCCTTTGGTAAAAGCATTGCTCTCTATATGTATAGGCAATTCTCTATATCTCTACATGCATGATAAGACCAAAAGACTCTCCAGGAGCCTCTGTCTTTCAAGGTATTTCCAGATCCATGCTTTAAGAAGCAGTTTTGATATAAGTGATGCTTTCTGGGACAGGCATCTATCATCTACCTGGGTAGATCTGCCATTTTTAATCACTTGGAAGGTAAAGAGCACTGAATGTGTTTCTTCATCCTTTTCTTGCTCTGTTTTCTAAGAGGAAGTGTGGAAAAACACCTCTAAACAGCCCAGTTCCATATAGACCAGAAATGCTGCCCCTCACACACAGATATATCTTCACACACATACAAATGTTAAACCAGTTTGTGTTCTTCCTTGTGAGGGCTGTTTTACATCCTTGGTTGGAAGCAGACAAAAATAATCCATTAAGGTTTCTGAGATTTTCAAGTGGAAGCTCTAGTGTTGCTCAAGAGAATGGGAGAGATAGAGACGATTCCCACTTCCGTCAAGTACACTCCAGCTAACATTTTCCCTTCCTGCTAGCATTTATTAGGCTGTTCAGAGCACACTTACTTATACAAAGTGCTTCCACAGATTCTTACAGTTTAGAGTATGAAGATGAATAAAGGCAAAATTAAGATACGGCCATTGAAGGCTGAGGTGTTTCTGACACATGCAGATGAGTTGCATGGTGAATTTTAGCTCCTTGGGAGGTCAGCTGTGCCAGGGAATTACAAGTCCAAAAATAAACATGGACAACTTAGGTGTTTGACTCTCTAAGTCCCACGTGAGGCAAGATTTCAAGACATCTGGGTCTTGTACTTTGTCTCTAATATAAAACAAAGCAATCAAATTTGATCTTCTGTTGTGGTAAAAAAACTTCAGGCCAAAATCAGTAACAATAGTAATTGCATAAAATAGATTTCTCCATCAGTTTAACACTGTCAACACATCGCTTCATTTCAAAAGCACTAGTAGCTCCCCTCCAGCCCACATGGATCTGCTCAGTAAACATACTTAAAACAAATACCACTTCTTTAGATACCTAAATATACTCCTGAAACACCTATGTTTAACATCTTGCATTAGATTTTTGGTTCTAACATTTGTAGGTATAGGTTTACAGCAAAATGATAGCTACTTTAATCCATATCCAGGTGAAGCTTTTTTGTGCTATGTGTATAATTATAGTTTCAAAAGCTGCTAAGTACGTTTGCATATATTTCTCATGGTTGAGTACATCTCTCCTAAATTTGTATATCTAGATATTAGATGTTAAGATGGTCACTTAAATTCTCTTGCATCATTAAATAGAGAAATGTAGATGCTGCCAATTCATCCCTTCCTAAGATTGTTTGCATGAGTGTTTCATGAGGACGCTTAGGTGATCATTTAAAGAAAGTGCCTAATTGGTAGTCAGTTAAATGAAGTGAGAAAAAGACTATCCTTCAGACCCTAAACTTTGACTTTCATAGTAGCCCAAACCTGTTTCGTTAGGAGTGACCAGCACAGCTAAAATGTTGTACGATTATTATCTAAAATCTCTGATAGTTATAAATAGAAATGGGGAGAGCTGAGAAGTACAGGTTGATAGTCCAGAGTCTGACTTGTTTCCTGCTTCCCATGTGAAAATGGTCATGCTGAACACTGGCTGGTTTTGAGTTAGAGCAATGGGAAGGGAAGAGGAGATCAGGTGAAAGATCCCTCCCCTTATCAAGACTATATACTCAAATACACAGTGAGATGATGTGAAGAAAAACGTACTTTGCAGCAGCCTGGTTGGGAGTTAGATTTGGATATTTTAGATAAGCTCCTTCATATAGCTGAATAGATCTTTTCTCCTGCAAACAAATAGAACTTTACTTTTTATACGAAATACACCATAACTTGCAAATGGGATGAAACTCTCATGAACAGACAACTTGAAAGAAAGTAATTATCTTCTGATAAACAGATGTGGGTTCAATTGAGTTACCAATAAAAAATAAAATGTCTGTCTACAGGGAAATAAATAACTGAACAATAACAAATAGATTCACAATTTTCTGTAAAATGAAACTGGGCTATTAGAAACACAGCTTCCATCTCTAGTAACATCTTAGATATTGTAATTCTGTAGAAGGTGTCCTTCAGTGATATTTACCTGCACAAAACACACACGGAAGGATACCAAAGTGTGGTCTTGAATCTCTTTGTAATTTTATGTTGGTCAGCTTACAAACAAATTCAGGATGCCCTGACCTAATCTAAATGACATCAGGCTCTATAAAATCACATAAATATACACAGTAGGAAAAGCAGTGCTCTGTTCAGAATAAAAATCCCAAAGCACAGCCAAACCAGCCCTGTACAAGCAATACCCCAGATCTCTGGTTTCCATTCACAAATGTCAAATGAATGAATAGACAAGGTTACTGAGGTGGCTTCCTGAGCCACACTTCCAGCATAAAGCAACCAAAGCTGAATTTGTGTTTGCATTTGGCTGATTCACTGACTCCAAATCAAAGTTGTGGTTTTGGTTCCTTAAAATGACCAACACAACTGTGATCAGCAATTGCATCAACATTAGGCAATTTTATAATGTTTAATGTGGCTTACATCTGTGGCTAGAAGACAGGAAAAACTAATTTTTTTTACAAGCATTGCTATTCTTTTGTAAGAGAAAAGTGGTGTAAACAAAGAAAACCCAAACCCCAACCAACACACACCCCTTATCTTTTGCGTTTTGTTTCTTTGTATCAGATAATACTTAAAAATGGCTAAATCTCATTTTTGCTGACATTCTTTGGGTGTGTTTCTTTTGAACTTCTTCATTTGTGATTGACACCACCTTAAAGAAGGCAAAGCCATTATTAGTCCAGTTGTAAGTGCAGAAGAAAATATCTCCTGATTAAAATAAGAGTAAGTTTCACATTATACCGTAGCAATTCATTGTGTAGCTTGTGGTAAGGAACTTTAAAGTTGAGGGTGAGTTATAAGGTTCTTAATTAAGCCACTCATCATATTTGTCATTTCCAAAATGAGTTTACCATCTTTAAAAGTCTTCAGACACTTGTGGCAAAACGCAGCATTACAGTACTGGATATTTTATTAGTCAATGAGGTATTGGGAAGCCAATGTTACACCACATCCCTATCTGTTTTCATTACTGACATCCATGATGATCATTCCCTTTCATGGTCTGAGGTCAGCCTTGGTGGCATGCACCTCCAATGCCCACCCTTCCCCTCAGGCTCCCAGAGCATTGCTGTCACTTCCCTTCTGATGCTTTCAATTTCCACTTGCATTTTTCTCTCACTGAACTCTATAGTGATATACGTGTCCTTCACTGAAACTTGCCTGTGCTGGTAGCAGAGGACTGTAGCAATTTTAGGGTGTGCTTTGATTTGCACAAACTACTACATTTCACCTTTCTGTTCATGACAGAAAAGTCACCCCAAATTCTAACACTTAGTGGCAGCACATGGAGACTCACTGATACTTTGGCCTGTCTGAGCATCCACACTAGCTCAGTGCCAAGACTTCCTTACTTATCTCCAAGGATTTATGGATTCCAAGCTAAATGTCTAAATTTTAGCCACTTCAGTGCAGCAGTTTTGGTTCTCATGCAGTCAGAGCCCAGGGGTATTGCTTTGAATGCTTAACTGGAAATGAGAGCCAGATAAACACAGAGCAGAAGGCCAATGAAATCCTATTGTAAATCTTTCAAGCAAACCATCAGCCTGGTTCCAAATATGTGGTTAATGGAAGATTCATGTGCCAAAGAACCCTTCTTACTGGATCATGGGGAGCTATTATGGAAACCTGTGTCTTCCTCTATGTTTCTAGCTATACGCTAGACCTCATATCCCCCTCTGCACTGTCCCAGTAGCTGTTGAAAGCAATGAAAACTTTTTTGAACATGTGAGATTCACTGAATTTGCTTATTTAAAGTATGTGTCTGCACTGTCTTACATAACTCCCTGCAGACAAGCAACCCTTAACTTGGCCATAGCTAAAAAATATTCTTAAATACGCTTGTGAGTTTAGCAGCTCTGTGATATGTTTGACCAAGTGCCATAGCTGCAAGTGTTGTTCAGCACATTTCATACAACATCCTGATGAAGGAGATGCTCATCAATGTTGATGAGAGCGCTGCTGGCTGCAGCTGCTCAGAAGAAGCCCATTAAGTCTCCTTCTTAAAAGTCACAGATATGCACTGGAAAACCCTTGATATTTATTTTTGGATACAGGGCTAAACCCTGGCTTTGTATGGGTGAGGAGAGTTTCCATTGATTAGATTAGGGCCCAGACTTCTTTTTCCAGCTTGATTTCTAGCTAAGCCCAGTCTCAAGCTGCTTCCTGAAGGGAAAGCAAGGAAAGTTTTGCATTTTATGTTTACCAAGTACAGTGTCAGAGGCTGGGAATCAGCTTTAGCTACCGTTGTTGCACTAACTGAGTGATTAACACAAGTTTGATAATGACGCACTGAATGTAGACAGTATAGAATTAAGTCCTGGTTAGCCGCAGATTACTAATCTCTGCAGCTGCTGCTGAGAAATTTGTCTGCTAATAACTAGCAAATTCTTCTGAGAGCTCAGCTTCCTCATCAGAAGCAAAAAAAATTAATTGAATAGATTGTTTCTTCTTTTTTGAGTGTATTTTTACCTTTTTGCCATGTTTCTAGGTGCAAAATAAACTCATCTCACTTTTTTTGTCTGTAGATTTTCATCCTCAAAAAGAAATAGTTCTCCAAGGAAGGTCAGGCTTACCAGCCCTTTTGCAGATGGGGAAACTGAGTCATAGGGAGAGGTGACTTAGGTCATCAAAAGGCAAATGGAAAAAAAACAGTTGCTTAAACTGGTCTCTAGAGTCCTGCCCAGTTGCTAGCTCCCTTAAACACAATTAGAGGAGGGTTTGCCCAGGGAAAGATGATCCCATTGCTATGGGTCTGGATGTCATGTAGTCTTCCCGGACCTAGAGGTCTGCTTGCACTGAGGCACTGAAAGATTTCAGTCTGGCTGGATGCTGCTGTGTGAGTGCTCATGAGATGGGTCGAGCTCCACGATGTATATGAGTCACATCACACCATGAGAGACTGAAGGAGAAGGCATTGTCCCATTCTGGTACAGAGGCAACAATTCCCAAGAGGAGGTGAAGCCCCAGAGTTGCCTGCCAAGCCCAGCACCAGATCTCAAGTTCTCCCTCACACCTCTAATTTCTGCTCTCCCAGTTGATGAGCTTTCCTTTGCTTGGCCGTGGAACATATATAGCTTGTGACAAGGCCAGGGCAGGACAGCATGCAGTTAGCTCTCCTTTCAAGGAGGGTTCCCCCAGGGGGCATTATAGCATTGCATTCTCCTCCAAGTTCCAGCTCCCCTACCAACATGCATGACTGCTCAGTATGTCCCTGGTGGATCCAACCAGCTGAATGGGATGCAGAAAGTCCCGGTGCAGCAAAGGCCACAGTGCTGTAAATGAGGCTATATCACACGGGAACCTGAGCTAGTAGCCATTTGTCTGGTTTGCTCTCCCTTTGAGTAGCGTATCACCTAAAAGATGTCTCCTTGAACTGCCCAGATGGCTGATGTGTCACCAAATGTACTTGCTCCTGCAGATGCTGTGCTCTAGCTGGAGTGGCCACTGTCATCAGTGAGTTTTCTGGCTCTGACACTCAGGAGAGTGCCTGGGGTGCCAGGGAGGTTCCAACTGGGAGGGAGTGAGCAGCAGTGAGGCTCCCCAGGGTTGGAGTGGGAAGTCAAAGCTGGCAATGTCTCAGAGTAGTCCCTGAATCCACTCATACTGCTTCCTCCGCTTGTGCTCACTCAGTGTTCTCAAAGTATTTTCTAAAGAAAAGGGAGCAGTAGCAGCCCCATGGAGCCTCACACCTTTTATTTTATTGAAGTTTCTCTTTTCCTCTTTTCCTCAAACCTTCCAAGTCACGTGAGTGCTACTAATCAACATTTTACTGCCTAGACTGTTAAAACTTCCACTAAGTCATCCTGAGTCTCCCATTTAAAGACATGGTAACATTTTGTATCCAATTTCCCCTACAATTAGATTGTACAAACACTGTTACTCTTGCTGAGAATGAGACTATCAGTAACAAAACACTCCATCAACTTCCAGCTCTTTAACATCGCCCTTTTTTGTTTTATCAGTCCAATGTGAATCCCTCTGATCAGGTGTTAACAAGCTAGACTATTTTCCCTTGATAATCCTCAAACACTATAAATACATATTCACTCCTCAGACACAAAATCACATGTAATGTAAAAGTTTTTTGTTTTCCCATTTTTATAAATCTTTGATGTTAAAAATAATCTCTTATTGCTCTTCAAAATGCTTCATGCCTGGCAGATTCTCCCTTCTGGGGCATTCCCAAAACAGAATTGGGAACTGGACAGCAGACATCCAGTAACAGAAGAGACTTGAGGACAAAATAAAAAAAATTGTATAAGAACACAAAATATTTGTATTCTAAGTTTATATAAGAACACGATTAACTCCTATCTCTACACAGTTTCTTATATGCTGTTAAGGATGTTAGCATCTCATGAGGAGAAAGTGCAAATAATGACTTTGTCTGAAATAGTGATCTGGAACTGCACAGATTTTCAGTCAAAAAGCTCTTGGGACTATACATAACAGTTTCCAACTTTGTTTTTTTTCTGTAGCTTTGTTAAAAGTTGCAAATCATTTTTAAGCTGATTGTTTGCCATAGAATTCAGTAAGTCAAGGCCATAATTCTTGAAATCTAGAGCCATTGTTTAACTATTTAAATTTATTTTAATATTTAATATTTTAACCAAATATTTGGTTTAAATAAGGAAAATCTACATCAAGGAAAAATCTACATCAATATGTAGATTTTTCTGGCTTTATGTTGCATCAAACTCTTTATAAACTTTCCCCAGGGCAGCATCACCACTTCCCAGGAGCTCAATATGTGAAGCATCTACCCATAAATAATCATAAACTTTTCATGCCCACTAGAGTCTGCAATTAGCACTCAAACAGTGGTAAAGAAATTACTTTTTCTTAATATATGGAACAAAAATCACTTTTTGTGGACAGCTTAGAAACCATCTAAACATAGATCAAAAAGGTCTAAATTATATTAAAAATTATAGTTCAATTTATACCAAAAATAGAACACATAATGAATGAGGGAAAAAAAACCCATAAAAACTGTATCCAGCTAAGCAATAATACAATGTGCTTCTCTGATGACATATGATCCTCTTGCCATTTGTGTGAAAAACCTTGTCCCCTGACTTCAGTATTACAAATTTCCTTACCCTTAATCCCTCCAGGAGAAATAGCTCTGTTGGTGTTAAGCGTTCTCTGTAAAGATTAATTTGCAGATTCTGGCAATGCTTTTTTGTCTTCAGTCCGTTTTTAAAGAGTTTTTCTGTTTTCCGGGTTTGTTACTTTTAAATTTAACCTGGGTAGCTTTCACTGCCTGGCAAAATAAAGCAGAGACAAGATCAACCAATAGAGAATTATGGAACACAGTAATAAAAAAAGAATTATAGAATACATCCATGCCAATCCACATAATTTTGTGGAAAATAGACCTTCTGCTATTTCTTTTTTTGATGAGATCACATGTTGGCTTATAAACATAATTGTTCAGATTTAGCATAGGTATATTCCTGCAAAGTCATTTGGTTTAGCGCCACAGCAGTTAAAACTTCACTCTAGCACACATTAAATGGATTAAGTTCTGGCCAGCTGGCAGATTTCAAAACATACTTGTCGATGGGGAATTGTTACCAAATGGATGTGTTCCTTATGGAAATTCCCCAGAGGGCTGTTCTGTGTCTAACACTGTTCAGCATTTTTGTCAAGTCTTTATTTGAATGTTTTTTTATAAGCTTTGATTTTTCTTGGTACACCTGACAGATAAGTTAACATCTAGTGATGTGTATGTTTTCTGTAAACTGTTAGCCTCTTTTTAGGCAGAGTTTTACTGTTATTAATTCTGTTGCTGCTTGTGACCTGCATATAAATTTTAACTTTTTAAGGTCTATTGTGAAAGTCCACATAGAATTCTGTCTAGTTTTCTCTTTCAGAAATAAAAGTAGACATTGCCATTGCAAGCTCTGGACAGCTCAAACAACTGGAGAGTCCGCTCTTTAAGAAGTTGGTCTATGGAAAAGAAGAAAGTTTTTGTACCTTTTGTCTATGATTGGTTTAGTTATACATTGGAAGCCTCTATTCTGAATCTGCAAAAGAAATTTAGCTCTCACTTAGAAGAATCTCTTTGGCTGCAGTCTGAATGAGGAATGCATGATACTGGCAATGTTTTGCACACATATAATGTTCTTTATTTAAGGATGTGGCAGCACTGGAAAATATTAATTTGGATGACAACCTAATAATAATAATAATCAAAGCAAATTCACCAAAAGAAATGCTAGTGATGGCACTTATGGTATAAGTCTGTTGATCTGAAGGCTGAGGACACTCTGCTTGGTGTCTATTAAGAAGTTAAAAGAAGGAGTCTGGGAGAGGCTACTGGAATTGGATGAGGTAAAAATATTCAAGCTGGTTTTGTGGGGTGTTTTTAGGGATTTTTTTGTTTGTTTGTTTAATTTGGGACCATTTATTTTCGGAACAGACAAATTCTAACGAAGGAGAAAACGTAACGTCATTCTGGGTTTTAAGTTTTAGAGGATGGCAATGTTCCCACAAAGGGCGTCCTCTGGTTCTGAAGTGAAGAATCTGCAAATTTTGCATGCCATCAATACTTAATAAAAGAATTGGATCACCACAGGAGTTGTTGTGAGAGTCTCCCCTGCAGACTAAAGCAACAGCCAGCAAATTAACAGGCAAAGTGGCAAATAGATAGTGGGAAGATTACTTAGGAGTAAACCTTTTTGGAACAACTAGCTAAAAGCCATTAGCATGACAGCTAGAAGTAGCCGTGATCAGCAGGAAGAGCCAGCTGCAGACATTGCCAGTAGAAAGCACCCACAAAGAGTAGCAATAAGGGAAGTATCATTTGCAAATGGGTCTGTGTCTGGCTGTGAGGACTTCAAGTAGGAGACTAGGGCAGCCACAGAGGCCAGCCAGCTGCCACAGGGATGACTGCTCTAGAATAACCATCCTACTACTGAGTTTGCCTGACTCTGGATCAAAACCCATGAACAAGAAGAGGATGTGTATGTATGGCTGGTACCAAAGCTCTGATCTTTCAGAGGCCTCTCTTAACTCCTGTGGAGTAAAATGCACCTTGAGGGGGAATGGGATCATGCTTCCTTCTCTTGCTTGAATTTTCTAGGTTGGAAAGATATGACTGGAGTTCAGGTATATACTATAGCAGTGTAGTTACATGTGAAATTTTTTGTAGCTTGAAAAAGAAAATAAAAAGCACTGTTAGCCTCTTTGTTTATGCTTTAAAAGCAAAATGCCAGTATAAAATTTGCAATCAATTTACTTTTCATTAGGTTCAAATCTCTTTGTTTGCACATGGTATACCTATAGCAAATAGCTCCCAAATTCTGGCTTCTGTTTCTTTGTTCTGAGAGACCCTTAGCCACGCAAGAGTCAGATGACTCTGATGCCATCTTAAATGAGCAGTAAACCCAAACTCAAAAAAATGTTTTTACTCATAAGAGTGGGGAATATCTTTGCACCAATTATATTACTTGTAAACAGAGTGAATCTATACATATCCAGGCATACCTCTACTTTATTAAGCTACATTTAAAGCTACCCTGATTAAAACTGCCACTTCTCCCCCTCCCCAATTAGATATTGTGTTATTTTTGCCAGTTTTAGTCAATCTGCTACTCAGGTCTGTGGGGTGTGTTGTGGAACTTTATGAAGAATAAGATACGGCATCACTTGAAGAAAGGAGATGATCTCTTACTATCAGTTCATAACACTTGCTGGAGCATTTTTTAAAGAACTAGAAATTCATGTCATTAGCAATACGTTTTGTGCCTTTCATCCAAATATCACAAACTGGTTGGCAGATATTAAGCACTTCTGTTTCACAGCAGCTTTCTGTCTTTGAGACACGCGTCTGATGGACTTGGATGAAACATGGAGAAGCAACATGATGAACTAGAAGGTAGCACCCTGCTGAGAGAGAGGTCAGATCTATCCATTTCTAATGAAACCAAGAGGATTTAAGGAGTTTTGTAGGCAAAGAGTTTCCATAGCCACACGCCCAGTCTCCTTGTCCAGCACTGTTTCTC
Source organism: Forpus xanthops (assembly GCA_032466535.1). Taxonomy (NCBI): domain Eukaryota; kingdom Metazoa; phylum Chordata; class Aves; order Psittaciformes; family Psittacidae; genus Forpus; species Forpus xanthops. Next base: position 46,182 of record JASSUY010051499.1, on the reverse strand, counting down.
CTTTGTAATTTTGTCTTATTTCTATACTTTCATGAAGGGACTTCAAACAAACCTCTGTGGTTTCATAATATTTGTGTCTCGATGGACTGTTTGGCAGTATTTCTCCTGGCAATATTTTGTCACTTATGCTCAAGTCTGGACTGTTCTAGGAGCCAAATGAACAATACTACTGAATAATGGCGAGCATGTAAGTTTTCTTAATACTGGTAAAATTGCTGGCAAATTCAACACTGAGCTGCAGACTGCAATTTGCTCTCTTTAGAGTGCATGGAAAACTGCTGTGAAGCACAAGCTGTCAAGATTATATGGTGCAAGTAATTATCTTCTGTCTTGACTGGGCTGATGTGGGTTGGGCACACTCGTTTCCATTGTAGTCATGTCATTTCTAAATGAAGTCACAAACTGGTAGGCAAAAGTACAGAAAAGGTGTCATTAATGTCTCACTGTGGCTGCTACTGGATGTCACAGCATCTGCCATACTGACCTCTGCTTTCTGATAAAGCAAGGAAAAGAGAGTTGATTGATCATTTAATGCGGTGACATTGAGGGCTTAGGGCTTCACAGGCTCCACTGTGAGCCAAGTGGATTGGTTTCAAAGCTTCAGAAAAGCCCGAAATGATTAAAAGTAATTTACACGATTGCAAAGAGAGAACTGCATTTAAAACTCCCAATTTAGTAATGAACAAAGGATAAAATCAAACAACACTAAGCAGAGATAAGCTGTTTGGGGTCTGTTACTGATAGTGCATGTGCAAAGAAGAGAGAAGAGCACACAAAGCATCATCTCCTACACCTCTGCCATTTAAGAAAGGATCGTGATAAAAAGAAAAACAGCAGCATGCTGTGAGAAGAGCAGATGCTTTTCTCACTGTTTTCTCTTTGGTGTGGAGTCATGTATATGTTGAAATATTTCCCTTCTCTACCTGCAGCAGCATTCCACAGAGTTTTATTTGGGTTCAGTGAAATTAGATGATCTATAGGAGCACAAAATGCCTCGCATAAATATAGAATCTTAAAAAGTAGAAATAATCATGGTGGTAAGGAACTCTGGGCTTACAGAATTGCATAGTTTAAAAATTAAAGAAGACTGAGTCGTGGGGTACATGGTTCCGGGATGAAAGTACAAAGCATCTTTATTAATATTATAAAAAAAATTACCCATAGATGAACTAAATCTGAATTAAGCCTTTTGTCTGAGGCTTCCTCTGACTGTCAGACTTCTGTTTGTAAAGTTTACATGCTTCCTGGGTTTGACCAAAACCAGGGCTACAGAAATAACCTGAGAAATGTTATTGCTCTGAGGTTTCTGAGCCAGCTAGGATTAGGAATGACTAGAAATGTTATGGAAAAGCCTGTTTTCATGAGATTCCCATCCAGATATCTAGACCAAAGGGGTTTCTTGCTCTGTGAACTTACAGAACAACTTTAAGTGATCTTTGATGTAAACTCGTTGTTTCCTGGAGCATAAAGAAAAGCACTCACTGCTTTGTATCTATGCAAATTGCAACTTATAGATCAATATAAGCTCATCTTTTAAGACCTGACCTTTTGTTTGAGCTGTTAACACCTGAAAGACAGAGGGTTTTTAGTTCTCAGAGATGAGAATTACTGTTTGTTTGTTCAACTAGGAAAATACTGTGTTATAACCTATCCTTCCAGGACTGTGCAATTAACATAGGAAATACCATATTCTTTTAAGCCAACAGAAGCCAGAATGTACAGAGTTAATTCCATCCTTAGGGTACCTTGTTTTCTTTACACTATCACCTGTGGTCTCAGTCTGTTAGATGATCTCTGCTTGCATTTGCAGTACTACTGAGGCAATTGGCTTAGGGATGAAGTTTCCAGCTTCAGCTTGAAAGATCCCTTGTGTTTGTGGATTCAGGTCAGAGATTTAGTGTTACCTGAACTTAATTGCTGTTTGTTTTTGCTTTGCATTGTCTTCTAAAAAGCAGTTGAGGGAAAAAGGGAGGCCTGGGAAAAACAAACTGCTTTGCAGACCAAAATGGCTTCAAAAGCAGCATTAGGACCACCTCCAAATCTAAACAAAGCTCCAGCAGAAAGGTTATCTCCTTGTTCCTCAAGTCTTGCCTTTTCCTGCAGATGCTCTGCTTTTCTCTTTTTAGGCCATAACAAAACCCAAGGCTGCTCTCACCTTACCCTTGTCTCCCATATCAAGTTCAGACTGTTTGTGAGGGCAATGCTACCCTATTTCAGCCCCCTTTTCCAGTTTTACCCAAAAAGTTTTGTTTCTCAGCCCCATACAAGGAGATTGGGTGACTTGGCCGTTAGTGACCATAATTTATGTCGCAGTTATGTCTAGTATCCACCTATCATTGTCATCTTTGATTAGCAAATACATAGTCATTCTTATCCTTTCCTGATTTAGGCCAAGCAACCTCCTTCTTGATTTTGGGCCTCCTTTCAAAGTTGAGTCAGTCTGCCAGGCATTTCTAAATGCTTCAAGCATGAATGAAAGCACACTGTCATTAGAATATGGACTTTGTGGGTTTTTTATATGTTAACATTGCAGCATTTCTTTCTGCTTTTTTAGCACAGATACAACAAATGCTACCTGGATGTATATTGTAGGCTCCAGTTGTAAACTGTATTGACTCAAGACTTTGACTTTATACCTAGTGAATTACTGTTAGTTTAATCTATATGCCAGTGACCTTTGCAATACTTTTGAATATTTACAAATGACAATATACACTGTGGAGACACTCCTCTAAAGATTGGCATGTCTCATCAGAATAAGCAGATGAAAAACGTAGGTTAAACCTGAGATATCTCGTTGCCATAGTTTAATGGGTTCCTGCAGATGACCTGATTTGCAGCAAATGTCACACAATTGTAAGTAAGACATAGTTGGCTGACAGCTATGGGCTTATATTATCAGTTCCCATGAACAATGACGATTAGTTCCTAATTCACCTTTCTTTTGCCATAATTAAACTTACACACATATGCAATTACCATTGCTCTGATTAAAACATTGTAGAAAGACTGTCTGGACTCTTCAGTAAATCTTTTGGGAGAGAGTTCATGTGCAAACTACAGTTATGGCGATAAACAGATTCTGTTCTGCCAAAGCAGTGAAAACTCATCATGGAATCATAGATTAGTTTAGGTTGGAAAAGACCCTTAAGATCATGAAGTCCAACCATTAACCTAGCACCACCAAGTTCACCACTATGCCATGTCCCTAAGCATGACCTCAGACTTTGTGTAGGAACTAGAAGTAAAAGTTAGCTTGTAGTTTGTAAGAAAATTTTTCCTCAGTAAGTGGACTGTTCTGTATCATTACTGTTTTATTATAAAATTCTTTTACTCCAAAGAAACACAACTCACCACTTTGATGTTATGAACTTATGGAAATGTTTATTACAGGAACAGTGATGAAGCCATATGATTCTGTAACTGTCCTCTATACCATTTTCCTTCAAGTTAAACTGTTCTCAAGTTCAATCATAATATCCATAATCCCCTTCCTGAACATTATTTAACCCCAAGGACTTTAAATTTCTTAAATATTAGCATTACTCAATTACTTCATCCCTTTCAAACATTTTTCCAGTTTTGGGAATGTAAGGTTTTTTCACTACTGAATTTGCAGTCAAAATATATTCCCCAACATGGACCTAGTACACAGTGGGATAGCCTTCACTACACCCTTACGATCTCTGCTATGAAGATCTTTAAATTGCATTTATATGTTCCGAAATCTTGAGCAAAATATTTGCTAAATTTATATTGGGGTAATATTGAATAAACCAAACAATTTTTTCTTTTCCTTCATGCTTCATGGGTGGGGTGGGTGTGTACAGCTGCAGTACTTACAGTGGAACCACACTCTGCCCCACAGAGAGAAGAGTGGATCTGACTATATTGTGATGGATGTATTCTGTTTTAACATCAGGATGAATGAGTTTAGCCAAGTAACTTTTAACAGCTCAGTGTGTAAAAATGTCATCTGAACCTCAGTGACAAAAAACGTGTAGACTTCCACTGGCAGTCAGGCAGTTCGGACTGGATCCTTTATTCTCTGAGCTATTACATGTTATCTCCTTTTTACCTACCTGGGCCCCAGCTTATGTGTGACAGCTCTTACAGATAGTGAGAGTCACATTGTTTTGCATCTCTTACACTCTTTTTTCTCAGAACGGTTGGTTTCCCTAGCCGAATTAATTCCAGCTTTGTTCTGTAAATGCAAGTCGCTTTCCTTAGTCACTCTAGGCATTACGCCAATGAGTTCAGACTAAACAGGGGATTTGAATTTTACTTTAGCATATAAGTATTGCACAAAAGCTGTGATGCGTAACAGTTTAGTTCCAAGAACTGCAGTAAAACAGTTGTGTAAGCTTTAAAATTTGAACGTCAGTGATAAGTTGCAGAGGGAATTAGAGGCACTTAAGAGGAAGCCCTCCCAGACTTTCTTTTTTTAATGACTAAATGTGTAAGAAAGTTGGCCGTGAAGTATGACTTCTTCACCTGAAGAAGTGGATGAGGTCAAATTGACCTGGGGCTATTACTTTTTGACATGCTGCATACCTGTGGTTTCCAGGTGTGGATTACAGGAAGGTGTTGAACTCTGTTCCAGTAGTGAGTGAGGTATTTTGTAAAAGAGAGGGGAAAGATACCACCTGTCTAAATGCTACTGAGACATTTGTTTAAATGTGGTTATGATATTTGGGAAAGCGAAACACTCCTTTCCCAGCTCTTGGAAATAACCTTGTAACCAGTCAGCTGGCTGTTCTGTGCTGCCTGAGAAAACTGGATGTCTGTTAATGTTTGCTAGGAGCTGTCAGTCCAGTCAGTAGATATAATTTGCTGAATTGGGCTGTACGTTACCAATTCCGCTTTGCTTTGGAGAACAGTAGGGATTTTACTGAGGCATAGCTGCAGTAACTGTATCTCAACTAGTGAATATTTTCTTAAGGCAGACAGCTTAGCCATTTGATGACTGTATTCTCCTGCATATTGTCATGAAAATACTTGCCAGACCCCTGGACAAAAGCAGGTCTTACACCTTGTATTTGTGGAACTAATTGGCTTTCCTTAATTACTCAGGGGCTTTATTGTTGTCGCTCAGCAGAAACTGCTCAGACTTTATCTCTAGCAAATATATGAAAAAATGTAGTCCTAGTCACCCACAACCCCTTGCCAGTGTTATCAGCTGATTAACAGCACAAGAAATAACAAGACAGACCAAAAGGCATCACAGGAGTGAATGAGTTAACCACTTACAGAGCTGATGAGGCTGACTGCTAGAGAAAACCCAACTTAATCCAGTTTAAAGGCCATTTTATCTTAATCAAAACTGTTAAAAGAGGATTTGCTTCCTGGAAGATGATACAGTTGTGTCCAAGTTGTTATTCTGCATGGCTGCAAAGATGCATCTGTTGATACATTTGGAGAGCTGTTCTGGCTTTAGTGACCAGCTGTACAGGAAATATATGTGGGGATCTTCCTCGAGAAAATCTGTGCCATGTGTAAGACTGATTAATGAGAAAAAGACTAAAGTTTTTCAGCCCCAAGGTTTCACCACTGATTTAATGTTCAGGGAAGCCATCGGTTGGAGTTGGGTGAGTCTGTGCTGGGGATAAGAAAGGAGAAGCAATGAACACATTCAGTAGCCTGCATATGCTTTATAGAAGCATGAAGAAGACAGCTATATTTCTGCCAAACAGCTACAGCTGGGATGAACCAAGCTCTCCCTGAAACCTTGACGGTGCAGGGAGGTTTTCCCTCACCAGCTACACTCAGCGACACTGCAGTGCAGCAGCATGCACCATCCCCATCCACCTGGAAGCATTGATGCTGCTTGATGAAGCTTGGCACCAGGAACTAAAGTGATACCTTATAAAATCATAGGCACAACCCTTTGGGAACAAAGTACAGAGAGCCATGAGTTGGCTGGTTAGATTTTTCCAGTCTTAATGTCAGCTGGATATTTCACTGATGAATATCAGAAATACAGAAGACATGAAGAGGTGGAGCAGGAAAGCCCTCTCCTTTCTGCTCTTTTCTACCCAACTCTATGGTTTTCCCCTCTTCACAGCATCTCCCTGCTGTGAGAGCCCTGCTCCTTCCTTTGTCTTTCTGTAACAAGGTCTCATCTCCTGCCTTGCCACCAGGACGTTTACCCGTCTTCTTCCGACCTTCCACCTCTACTTTGTCACTCATCTCCACCCATACCCAGTGTCCTCATCAACACAGGATCATGTAGGCATGTTCTACTAGTTGTAAGAACTGCTTCGTTATTTCATGTCTGAACATTCTGCCCTCTCTGAAGAAGCATAACAACATGTGAGTCAGTGCTGTGGAAATGTCTTATTTGTCAAATCTTTGCTTTGCTTGCCTGGTGAGGGATTGGTGGGTTTATAAAGAATATGCGATTAGAACACGGAGAATCTTGCTTTTCTGTGGATAATGATGTAATGTATGCAGCTGTCTGGCTTACTTTATGGCAAAGCTAATGGAGCTGTTAATGGGCAGTACAACCCCTATTCTGGAAATGAAAACCCAGAGTGAGATGAGGTTTTTATTCATCTCAATCTAACATAGCTGATTTCCTCCTCATGTTCCCATGCAGCTAGAAATGGGGTTCATGAACCTGCTGTATCCTCTTTGAGCTCTGTCCCTGCAAAAGGCCTTTGGATCATTTGGTCGTTTGATACGCTTCATTTAATCTACAGAGATTACAGAGAAAGGTTATAGGGTTCAGTCACCATTTGTGAACTTGTGCTAAAGAGCCTGCAGGATGACACATGCTGCATCTGCAGTCTTTCCTCATGGACCCCTCTGTTTCAGTGAGCTGAATGAAGTCAGTGGATTTGGTGGACTTAATATCTTTTCCATCATGGTATATTCCCATCTATTTTTTGTAGAAGCAGCCTGAGATGTACATCTATTTCCCCATAGCTTCAGTAAATAACTAGTCATATATTCACCTCTACTTGTTTACACTACTGCTTTTCAGTGTCTTTATGAGAGCACCTTGATACTGAATCTATATCATCCTTTTCCCACCTCAGGTTTGCCATCCCTAATATTAGCATGTAATGGAGTTGTCCATGGCTCACCTAACTTGGGTATATCTTGTCAACACAATGGTACAGATACAATGACCAGCACTGGTGGTCCATACTGTTACCACATTAGCTTGTTCTGAGTAGAATATGGTGTACTGCATTTCAAGGGGTCTGAATCACTGGTGCATTGCTGCAACCCTTCTGCTGTGCTAGATAACAACAACAGTAGTATTACGCTGCACTTACAGAGCAGAAGAAAGAGCAACTTCTACATTTTAAGTTCTTCTTAGTACCTACACAAGTATTTATGAAGCTGAATGACCAAGACTTCAAGACTCTATTAATCACCATGATAGATTTAAGGACAGACTTCTGCAACTATACACAATTCTGCAGGAGTATGCAGGACTCTCTGAGATCAGGAGCTTGTGGAAAACTAACTCAGGTGATGTATAAAAGGAATACCAGACTTTTGCTAAGATTGCCAGAAATGTGCAGATGTCACCAAGGCATATACTGTGTGGTTCCTGAATGCAACTGAGAAAGCAAAGGGTCACTGGAGAAGGAAGAACATCCAAAGACCTCACAGCTCCTTGTAGAAGTACTTGGAGGTTGTGGATGACTATTTCAGAATCCAGGTGTGGGTTAACTAGCACTAATTACCTGCTAAACCTGAGAAAGGCTTTTGTGACAGCCAAATGCCTATAGAAATCAGTTCATCTGACTACACTGGGAGGAGGGTTAGTGGTGGAGAGTGTATGAATGCTTCTGCAAAGGATACTCTTATGATAGTTGAGTAGGTGAAAGCTGATGCAGGTATGTTGAGTTCTTTTACCAAAATGATGAGATTTTTTTTTTAGCCAAAATAGACCCATCCCTTAGGAATTCCATTTGAAAAGAAGAAAGGATAAGCATCTGCTGTCCACACTGGCATTTGTGGCCATTTCCCTTAGTCAAATTCAACTTTCTGGCGAACTGATTTGATATAAATGTTTTGAACAACCTTCATTCTTATTCTTCAAGCAAAGATGAAGAAATATCAATTCTAATTTATGTTCAGCTCCATTATGTTTCTCAGTTGCGTCAAAATGCAATAGTTGTGGAACACTTGGCAATATTTAGTGAACTGAAGTACTTCTGCTCTGCTTTTAGCAGAAGAACTGAGTTTCTCCTACTCAGTTCCAACTAGGTCTGTAACTAACTTTTCAATGTTTGTTCTCCTACTGCCATTGCCCTGACATTCACCCAAATCTCCTGCAAAGATAGGTGGAAGCATATTACCCTAGAATTGCTCTTGGAAAACCTGTGCCATTTGGTTGGTTTGCTTCCTGGCAGCATTGGCACAGGTCAGGAATATTGCTTTATTTTTTTTTAATGCTGTTGGTTTTGCTCAGTTGTTCTGAGCAGAGATAACACATTTATATGCAGCAAGTGTTGTGAACTCAGCTAGGTCCTTCTCATGACAACTTCAAAGATATTTGCATTGATGGAAATGTGTTCCATCAACAAATAGAGACATTATTTTTCATGTGTTAGTTGTTATAATTACTTTCTCTTTTGAGGGAGGGAAAGGTGAAGGGAAAAATTCTTCAAGGACTTGTGGCACAAACCAAGATGTGCAATCACATGTTAACCTCTCACAAAGGCAGCAACAGAATCACATGCAAGTAACTGCAGAGCCATTTCAAGCTCCTTATTAAGGCTTGTGCCGCTTTTGTCATCACAGTGTCCAGGCTGAGAATAAGGGCAGAGGAAAGTGTGTCCTTGCATCATAAAACATGAGAAGTCAAAGTGCAAAAGGAGGTAACCACTACTCTTCTAGTAGTGTGTCCATTGATATGCATTGTGTAGGACAAGGCTATATAAAACAAATTAGAACAAATGAAAGTGTGAATTTCCTGAATAGCTGCTAGGGACAAGATGCTAAATATATCTGCTCTGATGGGAATGGTGGAAAAGATAGAAGTGCCAGATGGGGAGTGCTCCATGTGAACATAGTGTGACTTGTAACATAGAGTAAGGTGCTTCGCCCTGATGAGACATTGCATTGGATTTTATCAGCTCATTAGTAAGTCAGCAAGATGCCTTAGTGCCAGTCTGCAGTGAAAGTGATGCAAAGGCCTGACTCATCTGATAGAAATGTGCCAAAACTTTCCAGAGAGGATGAATGCTTTAAATTACATATTTTTTTGGTGACAAGGTAAAGAAAAGGAAAGGGAGTGGTTAGGTGAAGAACCTCATAGTGGATAAAAGATATTTCACTGACTCTTTTGTAATGCCATGACAGATTCTCTGCAGGCTACATTTCATAGAAAACAAGTTTTCTTTGGGGAGTAAAAATTCAGTTCTTACTTTAAAGGGACTGGGATGTCTTTGAAACTCCTTCTGTATTCATGAGTATGATCTTGGCTCTAAAGCAGTCCTGATAGGCAAACCCGTACCTAACCTCTGAGATAAAGAAGTAAAAGCATCTGCAAAGGGCTGGATCCTTACAACTGCTATGACACTTATGTGCCAGCAGCAGGCCAGTGTGAAGGAGCCTCACTCTGGTATGTTGTTTGCTCTGGACTTCATTTCTGGATTTCAAGTTTCTGATGGCCTTTGATCAGACTCCTAAGCACAAAATTATTGTAAAATAAAGAGGAAACCAAACTTGGACTCGGAAAAGGAATCTGTCACTGTTTGAAACATATACAAAGCATGAAGTTTGGCTAACCTTGCTGAGATGCTGTTGCGCAATTGTGTATGTCCGAGATTAGTAACTAGCCCTCATGCAGACCCTGCTGTCTTGGTGGTCTTAAAAAAAGCATATATTTTTAAGTCACAGGAGTTTTTAATGCCAAAGAATAAGTGTCTGTTTATTCAGATAATGCTACTGCAATTCAGTTTCAACTCTTATGACTGCTGGCAAGCACCATCAAGTTTCTTGCAGACCCTGACTATGTCAGCTGTGGAGTCACAATATCACAATCACAATTTAAAGAGTGATTCCTTGTCTTAAATATTACTGCCCTTTCTCCTTAGCAGTGGAACAACTTAAAACACCCTCCTCATGTAGAGAAGTGTTTTTACACTTTACGCAAAAGTTGTTGAAGCACAATAGATTCAAGTCAAAGTCTTCAACAATGGTTAGTTATCCACACACTTTAAAGATTAAGCATAAATAGTTCTTCCAGAGTCACACGAGAGGCTCTGGTAGAATGGAGAACTAAACCCTGGCACACTAATCCCTTGTTTTCACTCTTTCCATTAATATCATGGTGTTCCAGTAGGCTGCATCTTTTTTGGTAGGACTTCTCCCATTCTTTCATGGATAATATTCCCCAAGGTACAGTGTTAGCTTCTGTTTAGAAGTAATTAGTGCAAAAGTCTCTTACTAAGGAATCCGAGAAAGTTAACCCTTTTAAACCTCTTCCATCTGTTTTTTCCTGATTCTTCAATCTTCATTATCAAAGCTTCAGTAAGTGGAATACATATCTGACAGAATTACTTTGCTATCCTTACTGCTCATAAAAAGAGAAGAATGTTATGCCTGAAAGGGAAACTATTTAATTTCTTTTTGGTGCAAATCTATGGTGGCATTTCCTTTTTCTCAGTGGACAAACCATTATGGGCACCAAAGTGCTCAACTAAGAAACATGGGCATCTCCAGCAGTTGATTCAAATTATAGATGGCTGAAGTACCACATGGAGACATGGGCTCCTTTTCTCTATAAAAGTCTCAGATTCCTGATTTTAATAATCAAAGGGTAAATGAGGTGAATTTTCCACTTAATGCTATATTTTAAAGGGGGTTTTATGTTACTGAATATTCTGTCAAATTTGTCCCTGGCATGTCTGAGAAAAATACTGTCTGTCACACGTAGATGAATGATTTGTTCTCTCTAACTATGTGCCTATAAAGTACAAGAATATTTTAAAGAAAAGCAAAATATTAAAAGAATTAGCACAGAATACGACACATAAAAAGTCAGGCATTATTATTGCTACATAGACCTTGCTTAAATCAAAGCTCTCTGACAGATTTTTAAATGAATTGTAAATAGGACAGTGTGATAAACAAATCAAAAGTGTGGGAAAAGTAAGAGACACTGAGATGCCTAGAAGAGCAATATCTATATCAGCATGGAGTAGAATCACTAGAACAGACTTACAGGGTGAAATAATTGGTGCTGAGGATCTGACACCCAGACTGATTGAATTTTGGAGAGTAATTTGACATTAGGTCTAGTTTGTCCCCACAGCAACCATAGTGTTCCAAGCAGATTACTTCAGAATGGCCTTTTCCAGTCCACCCACAGCTGAACAGATTTTGCATCACTCCATTTGCGGTTGCTGCACAACGGGAACCAAAGCACAGTAGGAGAAAACGATGGGATTTACTTCAAATGTATAAATCTGTTATAACATGAAATGTATATAATGTACATGCACCATGTGACATGTAGGCCTTCAGAATGATCTTATGAAGAGGTAGTGTCTGTGTTTTATCCCAGGAATCTGACACCAGCTTTATGAGCATATTATAATAGAAGAATGAGTCTGTTCTATTTCAGAGATATCCAGCAATGGCAAAGCTGTACTCTTTGAAACCATTACCACAGAGAGCACTAACATCAGCATAGTTAGAAAATCTCCTGATAGATCTTCACTAATACCAAATCCATTACTGAATACAGGCACGGATTTTGCTCAGAGCTCACAGTTGTCTGAGGAATTTGCCAATGAAAACATCAGATGGGGATAAAAATGGGAACATTTTATTTGGAAGTCTTATTTTGGGATCCCTTCACCAAGTCAAAACATGATATGAGAGGTGAGAAGTTGCCCTTGGGATCCATCTCCTCCAGTGAGAGCGCCTCTTAAAAACAAAAAAGCTCAAGCTAATGTTTTGTTTCGAACCTTCAAAGTTTAATGCTCACTGTGACCTCTAATGCTGGAATACAGCTGGGACATGAGAGCCACAGTACTCTTGTCAGTACTACATGAGCTGTTATGGAGAAGGGAACAGAGGTTGCTCAATCTCTGCCAGCAAACATAGCACAAAACTTGTTCTTGTGTGTGCCAGCATTTACTTCCCACTGCAGAGAATCCGTTCCCAAATTTGATATTTTCTTGCTTTGTTCACTTCAACTATGTTTCAGGCACCAGGATATGTGGGGTTGTGCAGCCTTTGTCATGGGAAAACAGGCTGCAGCTCCATGCTAATTTAAGTCTAGCTCCTAGTCCTGCCAATGAAGGACCACTCTATTTTATGTGACACCAAGGAGTTCTTTGCTAATCTACAGCTTCAGCACACAGCTGAGGTGGTTGCATACATTAGATAGCCTGTGAAGTTTGCCAACACAATGAATTCAACTCCCAGGTTGACTAATCAGGCTTTCCTTGGAGGTGCTGTAGCATGGAAGAGAAGAATACTTGCAAGGACTTAAGATGGGAGCAGGAGGTTGGAGCTGAACAGGAGAGTCTCCTGTGCATGACTTAAGCATCCTTTTGTTAAATCTTCCCCTGAGCTTGGTGCTATGCTTCCACTGACTTCCAAAAAGCTATGCTGATGAGAAATTTTAGATGGATATCCTCATTAGTTATTTCAGATACCTTTAAAGGATGACTGTATTTTACTTCAGAATGCTTTGAGTTGTGAGGATTATGAGCATATAATGCTTTTACCTGAGTATTAGCATAGTGCGTTGTTGAAATTCATGGTTTTGAGCAAATGTACAAAGGTAGACAGGTGTCTAACTCTTAATGAATTGTGATGAAACTTAGCCACCTACACTGCTCAGGCAGTTTTTTAGACTCCCCTCGATGTGTCTCAATATTTTGGCCCTAACTACCTCTATACAGCTGGCCCACACTGGCTGGCAGTCTGTGAACTAATATCATCGATGTTTATTGACTGGAAGCCTTTGAATATTTTGTTTGTGTAGAGTTTATTTGAGCAATACAAATTCCTATTTGGCAGGCAGCTTGGGTTCCCTCTGAAGGGGCTTGTCTGCATTTGACGGTTTTACCACTTTAACTACAGTGATATAATTGAAACAGCAACACAAAATACTTGAGGGAACAGGCAATTACACTGGTAGCAAATTGTTTATATTGGCCTAGCATATTATGGAACAGAATGAATTGTACCAAAATAACATGGTTTTCTATCAATATATTAGTCTCAACAAGGTGTCATCCGTGTAGATTTTCTGGCCTCAAATCCTCTTTCTAACTTGTTTAGACATGTCAGTACAAAAAAAAAAGCTATTAAATTTAATAGAGTTCCAAAGTGAATGACATTTATCCCTCCTCCTTCAAAATCTCCACATCTGGCAGGCCTAAACTTTCTGTTGGTACCTGCTTGGCATAGAGATCATTTTTAATAGACCTCTTTGACTTCACAAGCTGTGAGCAATGTTATGAACTCACTGTAGTGTAAATAAAGGCTCTTCTTATCTCAGCTGCTTTGATGGCACGGAGAAGATAAAGGACATACTGTTGCTTGTGATACTCCATGCAAAGAAAGCAAAGAATTAGCACTGTATTACCCAAACCTTTCCCTGTGAACTACTTTGAACAGGTCTCTAAGTTGCTTTGATTATTTTTGTTTGTTTTCATCTGCTTTGACCTTAGACTAGTTAATGTCTGGAGCAGCTAGAAAATTTCAAAGGAAAAATGGAAAGCAGAACAGGCATCTTGAGCAGATTTTGCCTGCCTGGATTTCTAATGTGCAGTGAATGAGCCTGTCTCTGTGCTACTGTCACCTCCTGAAGACCTGATGCCTTTCCAAGAGGTTGGAGAAAGCAAGCATGCAACAAGGGGAGGGACAACGGTGGCACACGCAGGTTAATACAGAAAACCGAGTACAAATGCAGAGCAAGAGCCACAGCTGACCCGGGCAGCTCCATCCCAGGCTGCCTGAGCAGAATATTGGGCTGGGTATAAAATGAAACCCTCAGCTCTCTGTGCTCAGTTTATGGCTGATTCATTCAGTTCATGACAACTGGACAGCACAGCTGTCCAGGCCTCAGAAGATCCCTTTAAGGTCTTTATTTTTTCCCATGTTCTCTCCAGAGAGGCAGATAGAATGGAGCCATGGCTCATGGCTCTGGGAATTCCCCTAGGCATTGGCTCATAGGGTTTATACATTGCTCTGTTCCACCAGGAGATATCCAAGTCTGTTAAAAAATCAGTCTTGCCTTCTCCTTGATGCCCAGATCCTTTCTTCAAAAGGGCTGTTGGCTCCTAAACCATTTACTGTCTTCAGTCATGCCCATCCATCACTCCTAGCTATGCTGAAGACTCCACATGTCTGTTTACAAAATGTTCAAACAAAAAGGAATTTGGGAGCTTGCCTGAAATCCCTCCTGTGTGCTCTTAGCTGGCAGACCTGCACTTCTCTCTGCAGATTGCAAAATGTTTTATAGCTCCTTTTCTCTTTTTTCCCCACTTCCATACATTCTTTCCCCAACTCCTTGCTTTCTCCCCTGAGATAACTACAGTCACATAATAGATGAAACCTTAAATGGCAGGTTTGAGAGTTTTCTTGCCTTTATATGCAATGTACTACACAAGTGCACCAAGCAATAAATTCTCCTTAAAACTTGCCCTGCCCATAGCATGGGATGCTTTTCATTCCACTGGTTGTATTTTACCTGTAGAGACTGTAGCTGAGGTTTCATGTGAAAAGCAAAAGCTGTGTGAGTATTGAAGTTATTTGATGACTGAGTGGGTAATGCTTCTGAATGTTTTCCACAAAGAATATTTAAATCCTTTTGTAGTGAAGGGAAATTCTGAAAAGCAGCAATCTCCCAAGCAAAATCAGATACTAGGTTCTGGTCACAGAGACTTTCATCAAATACAACAGAAGGGGGATTAGACTGGAATTGTATTTGACAATATGGGCAAAGTTTTGCAGGTAAATAGTAAATCTGCAAATTAACAAAAAATGATTTGTTCCCTAATAGTATCAAAACAGGGCTAACATTTGCCTCTTACAGAGCACCAGGAAGGTGTTTTGCTTCTGAGAGTTTGACCAGAGCTACATCATATGGAGTCATCAAATAGAACTTTTATCAAGAACTTCCTTTTTTTTATTAATTTTCAGGCATATTTATCTTTCTTACAGTATGTTGCTATTGCATCGCTATGTGAAAGCTTTTGCTGCTATGAAATATTAAGGTTCCCTCCTCTAGACTGCAGAATTTACACTGCCTTTTTATTGGTGATGAGAGGCAGAAACTTATCCTGCACGCCAAATACCAGTTTCTCATTGCTTCTTCCATCACTTTTACCTCAGCAACCAATTTGCTTGAGGGTAGCAACACATGGTTAATTTTGGAGTCATCAAGTTCATTCCTCTCAAATGTCCACAGTGGCAAATCATTATCAGAGCAAGATGTGGAGCCTGACACTTCAGACAGCATAGTTTTTTGTCTTAAATGTAAATGGAGCTATGTGGGACCCTAGACCCATCTTTGTGTGCTGCCATGTGGAGGAGTCAAAGATGAAGTCTGATCTCATTATTCCACCAGCAAGTAAAATAATCCGCATATTTCAGGGAACCCTGTTCACTTAAGGAGATGAGAGCAGAGGATCCGGCCCTTCACCGGGAGCTGTTCCTCTTCTGAGATTCAGCCCTGCATGGAGCCTGAAGGATGCCTGACTCTTTTTTAGTCCCGGTAAGGAGCAAATGGAGAGCTCTCCTTTTTTTCCTGCCACCCTGACTGTCTCCCATGATCAGTTCCTGTCTCTGTCACCACTTAAATTCTCTTCCTGCTCCCCAGCCTCTCCCCCATTGTCCTATTGTTCTTCTGTCCCCTGTTGCGGGGATGCCTGGCTCCCTGGCTCTTCCAGCTGGCCCGCTCCTGATCTCCACAGTGGCTGATGTCCTCAGCACTGAGTAAAGATGAACAGCCACTGTTTGATATTCCTGTTGCCACATAAGTACATTTCCATCTTGTGAGGAAGCCTGCCAAAGTCCTTTTCCTCCCTTAGCAAACTGAGAGCTAACACCAGTTGGTAACAGCTTGCAGACACAACTTGCTGACTGGGAAATATTCTTGACAGCAGCAAGAAAGCTCAGATTATCAATCCTTGATATCATGAAAACTTTAAATCAAATTCGTTCCAGCATCCGGTTACTGATCAAGGCAAATCCTTTAAAAAAAAAATGAAGAAAGGGGAAAAAATAAAAGAAAAAGTAAAAAAGGGAAAATGCTTAATTATTTCCTGATAGGCTTAATAACCTGGAATTAGGGAAAGCATTTAAATCAAGTTAGGAGACTGACTCATGACCACCAGTGAAGTGTGCATCAAAAATCCTTCTTAAAACAAGCCATACTGACTGCCTTACAAAGGATCTCACCAAGCCAATTACAGAACACCAGCATCCCCTTTATAGCCCTCAGCAAGTAAAGCATCCCTAAATTTATATTCCAGTTTAACACAGCAGAAGAGATAAATCCTCATGTTTTATTAACAACATCCTAGCCTGCTGCTGGCTGAAGAAGCAGCTTCATAGTGACCTGACGGCAGCCTGCCAGGACTGCTGAGGAGGTCATCAAGAAGAATGACCCAGGGTCTTGAGAGTGGTGCATGGCTGGAGCACACATTTGGATTAGAAACCTCCTGTGATCGCTTCCAAATGAAATTGCTCTAATAATCCTGTGGAAATATATAAGCATCCTCAAACAACTATTTCTAAAACACTGGGGATCCAACACTCAGATCTATTCTGCTATCACCTCATAGGGGAGGTATATCTCTCTTATAGTCTATATCTCCTTCCCATTAACCAGATATTCATCTTTGACATCCTGTCCATATCCTTTCCATTTCTCCTGCTTTGCAAAGTCCTTTTCTTTCTCTGCACCATTCATATCAAGACTTTTTTTCTCCATGTCTATGGCTTAGGACTGTTTTCTGTATCTTTCTGAAATTTTCTCTCCTAACATTACCTGCCATCTTTTGGTTGTCTAGCCACACAAATTGATTTACAGATTATTGCCTTCCTATCTCAGCATTCCTGACCTCATAACATATTTTTTTTTATTCTTTATTAACATCTATTCTCACATTAATATCAAATTCTTGCTACCCGTAATTTTGCATATAATTCATAATTTAATTTCTTGCTGTCCTAGGTCTTTACAACCAAGTTACTTTCTTTCTTATGGAGGTTAATTTGGATTCTGCTGTTATGAAGCCTTCCAACAATATTATTGGAGCAAATGTCCATTTTCCATTTTATGTTCCCACTATTTATACATATATCATTTAATTGTTCCTTGTGGCCTATAAATACCTTTCCAAAAAGAAAAGCAGCCTCAGCCTGGGTGGGAAGGCCCATGTAACAGCTGCTGCATAGTGTAGCCTGTAGCACATTCCCTGCAGTGAGTGGTGCTGGTGTTTTAAGTGTTCTCAGTAAATCTCTGCCTGAATACTGACTCTGCTTTCCTTAGTGCTGCTCAAGTCAAGAGCATTGTATAGACCTGAGTAACAGTTGTTGGAAACAGCTATAGAAAGAGATAACTGAATATTACCTGGATTTACTTCTGACAGTAGCCAGGGAACAGGAGCTGTTCTGCTTTCTTATGAGGAAGCTTTTAAGTGCAGTTTTGTGTAGAAGGTTATTGGCTGTAGCAGTCAGCTTAAAAATGAGCCGTCTATTTTTTTTTACTGAACCCTGATATATATGCAGATATATATATGCACATACACAATTATATATGACTGTACGTGTATATATGGTCACTGTCATAAGTGTGTATTGTTTTACAGATGCCAAGTGTATGTCCCTCTTTTAACACTCAGGCACAACATCAGTAGTTTTCAGTATCTGTAAATTGACATCTTCTTTACCCTGTCCCGTAAATTTTACATTTCCTGGAAGGTAGAACCTTGGAAGAATTATATTAATACACATTCATAAAATTATCCATTCATGGCAATTATTTATTGGCTTGCCGGGTAAAAGTTTGTAGTGTTTTGGAAAACAAAATCTTGTGTTGCACTACACGGTTTGCTTGATGATACTTGAGAGATACTTAGGATATACTTGGGAAGATACTTTGGAACACAACAATGTGTGATTGCTTCTGCTGAGGTCAAAACAGCCAAAATAATTAACTTTGGAAAGTTATAACTGCTCATATATCGACTTCCATAACAAGCATGGAACCTAGTGGGAAGACACTGACTCCAATAGAAGTATTGTATTTGTGTTCTACTCACCAAAGCCTCAAGCTTTCTTCCTTTCCATGGTCCCAGCCCTATGAGTATTCACATGTGAAATTTGTTTTCTTTTAGAATAAATTCTCTTATTTCTTTCCAACTTTCAGGCTGTTTTCAGATTATTCTGATTAAAAGTGCTGTGACAGAGGTAGACTTCAGCAAGATGCTTTGTTCCCTTCATGTTTGTCTTACTTGGACCTGAAATAATGTTGGCTGAATTTGAATATCCTCAGAAACCATACAGTTACAGTGAAAGCTGCCAATCTACAGACCCTTGTACATACTCACTACCACACATGGTATGATTTTTTGGGTTGGCAATCAGGTTCACAGCTACTTACTATTGCCAGCTCTTTGTTGTTTGTTAATATTGTGTTTCCTTTGCTCCCTGCAAAGCAGTCAGAGCCACAAGTAGCCCAGAATAAATGGCTGGGCAACTGTGAGGAAAATCCGAGACAGAGATTGATTCCCAAATCTGGCAGGTGGTAAAGAGGGAAGGGAAAGAGGAGAAAAAGGGAACTGTGTCACATTAATCTCTGTCCAAATTACTCCAGGTACACTAGTGTTGCTCTCCATTAATAAAATAGCATGTAGTTTCAAGGCAATGAGAAGGGGTCCAGCAAATTGGTCTCCCCAGTGAAGAATGCAATGTCCACAGGTCCATTCCTCCTAAGAAAAAAAGGAAAGGGCTTTATTGTAAATCAGGTAGATTTAAAAAATTGCAATTTCTATTCATTGAGTATCTGGGGAGCAAGGGCATGACTGGTTAGAAGTGGCAAGCTCCTTCTCCCAAGTTCACCAGCCATCAGTTACAGAATTAGTTAGGTATCTGCTGCAGGACCCCCAGAAGAAGGGTTTCTGGCTATGTGTGTGAATTTCACCATAGAAAAGTTCCAACTAGATGACAGTCTGCCTTTCATCTGCCTTCAGATAACAGAGAAACACAATGGAAAATCCTGCATACAGCAGATCCTCAGTCTTGACATTTCTTTAAGTCAAACCACTGATGAATAATGCCCAGCCACCAAATCAAAGCAGTTGTACTGTATTAGGTGGACTCAAGTTACAAATAAGTATATAAAAAACAGGGCTTTTTCTTAATCACTGGGGAGGGGGGGAGCGGGGGGGGGGGAGGGGAGGAGGTATAAAACCAAACTAATTTTTCCAGGTAGCTCATTTATAATGAACAATTTGATTAGCTCCACATTTGTGCTTCCTGGCTTTTTTCAGGGTAAGACAGCTGGCTTGTCTTGAAAGGGTGTTTTAGTGCAGAGTTCTGTATTAATATTATGTTTCTTTTAGGTGTTTTACATTAATACTTCAAACATGCACTGCTGTCAGGCAGTATGAGCAAGGCCTAGGTTTTTAATGCAAAAGATCACATTTCCAAGTATTATTTAAAAGCATGCATTACTACAGTTTCTGCTGGGGGAAAAGAAAGGAGGGGGGAATTAAATAAACAAAAACACCTGGCAACCTCCATTGTTGGTGTAGATCAAGCAGGTCATGCAAAGGCATTTAAACAGAGAGGGTTTTTTTCCAAATTTTATCAATAGATTTGCTCGAAATATCAGCATTTTAAATAAAAATTTCAACAGTAAAGGCTTCTGACAAAAAGCCAGAAAAAGCAAGACGCTAAATGCCTAGAGACTGAGGGAAACAGAAAGGGAAGTATATAAACTGGTGCTCACTCTTCACATCATTTACAGAGATTTGAAATGGCCACTTCAAAAATAATATAAAGTTATAGAACAGAAACATGCATATCTTTATATTTGCCAAATATGGCCTGAGAAAACAATGGTGTGCCTGGAGGAAGAGATTCTTAGTGTTGCTTCCACAGGATCAAATCCACCACTGGAAAAACATATGGAATAAGGCATTCCTAGAGAAGTAAATCACAAATAACCTGCGAAAGGAAAACAAGGCAAAGATAATGACAGTGAGAAGGTTTTGAAAAATTGTGATGAGATGGATGACTCAGAATCTTGGAAGGTCTTGGGCATTTTGCCCAGTGACTTACCAGGTACGTGTCTCCTCAGGGCTTATGGCTAAACACTGCAAAGTACTGTTGTGTTTTGAGGAAGAATGAGCATATAAACCAGGTTTTGAGGGATAATGACCAAATTTGGCAAGGGAATGAATACAGGTACTTCAACAGCACACTTCAAAGTACAGGACAGCAGTTCAAGGAGAACACATAGATCAGAAGTGAAGTCCAAAAGGGCCAGGAGCTTCAGGTGTCAACCACAGTGCAGGAAAAGCATGGTAGGCATAGGAGAAAACACTGCAGGGTTCATCTCATGAATGGTGCCAGTAGTGAAGTCTGAGCTCAGTGTCAAACAGCAGGGGCCAAAAATTTATTCAGGCAGTCTCAAGCAGTTCAAATACGTTGCTTGTAGAATGGGATGAATAAACCACCATTTGGCTCAGAGCCGTGAATTTGCACTTTGTTGCAGGTTTGAGTTGAATAACTCTTCCAAAATAGATTGCTAGGCTTAGACAGTGTTTCCTTGTGTATAAAGTATTTAGTTGAAAGGGAATTGAAATGGTAGAGTGAAATATGCCAAAACCAGACTGAACCCACAAAGTCTTGATTGGGTATCCAACTTTCAGGGTATTCAAAACCAAACAACTGATTTCTATAAAATGTGCTGTTTCTGACACATCCATCTGCCGTGCCGCACAAATACAACCTCAAAAGTGATGCAGACACCAACAGTTTAGGTACAGCATCACTCAAGAAAACAAGTGACAATTTAATGTGAGTTTGGAATACGGAAATACAATCTATTTGTTGTTGACACCTACTCATGAGTCACTAGACCATTGTATGAATTCCTGCTCTGCAGCAACAGAAATTTTGCCATAGGCTTCAGTGGGGTTTTATCCTGTAAAATCAAAAATCATTAGTAGCAGCTATTAATAGCTGGAGCATTCCATGTCATGGTTTCTTGCTAACAATTGCTAACTAGGAATGTTTCATGACTTGTTTTCTCTCCCATCTTTTGGTGGTGACTTTATTCCTAACTTTTAAAAGTACTGTTGCGTTTTTAGGAAGAATGCACATATAAGCCATTTTTGAGGGGCAATGACCAAGTTTGGTATGGAAATGAGGCCAGGTAAAAAAGAACATCTGTCTTTATTTTAGTTAATTTTCCATCGTGGATCTACAATACAACTTCTGTCCTTTCAGATTGTCAAAAAATCCAAGCTATCGTGGTTTTTTGCCAGTTGTGGAGGATCTTGTTCTTTTTTCCTTCAATTACACATGATTTTATGGCATGTTGTCTGGAAGGATGATACCAACCATCTGTGGAAGAAGAAACTGGGCATTTCATCTGTGGGAGACTTGTCACTAGAGTCACTACTGCAATGTCATTTTACTGGTAATGTGCTTTGCCAGATCACTTCATGTGTGGATGGGTGGAAACTGAGGAATGAAGTAATTGAGAGTTTATTTTGGCTCCATTAATGATAAAGCTCATCTAAATGTTGTGGTTGATACTCAGATGTTTCTTTGACTTGAGTTAATGACATTTATCCTTACACAAATAATCTGTTTCTTGAGAATTTTAGTGTTCAAGCCTTGGAATGGCTTTTCCAGTCCTATTTACTTTTTGAAAAGCCATTATGCAAAATCTGAATTCAAAATCTGAATGCTTTAGTACATTTATTTTCATAATAACCTGTGAGCTGTGAAAGTTTCTGTAGGAAAAATGCCTTCCATTTAAGCAAGTCTTTGGTTGCAAATCTTGTGATGATGGATCCTGTGGATTCTGAGGTGATGTTAGTTGCCAGTGTAATCCTCCCCATTACTTTGAGTATACAAAAATAATTTGCTCGATTATGGCTCTGTGCTAATGAGATCCATGCTGACAAAGTGGCCAGATTATTTCTAGAAAATCCCAGAAATAGCTGGTAACTTTCCCTAATACAGTAACCATAGGGTTAAATACCCTCAATTCAAATTTAACAGCAGTTTACAATGTACTGTTGCACTTTTACATAAATCACGCAGAATTTCTTGGAACCCATGACCTACAGTCTTGATGTACAAGCTCTACTTTTCTCGTTCTTCTCATAAAACATGTGCAGAGTTTGAGCACATAACTCTTGAAATCAATTTTATTTGCTACGGGTAACTGGAGGTATAATTTTTGGAGGAAGCTAGGCTGTCTTAATTGCTTCTTGTGTCTCCTGAGCCAGTTTCTGATTTTCATGGGTCTTTAAGCACAGGACAAAAGAATTAAGAAAGGGAAAAACTTCCACAGAATAAGTAGGACCATTAGAAGCTTTGACCTTTAGTGACAACGATCTATAGTGTTTGTCTATCTTACTCTTCATTTTTGTTGAAGGATTTCCACTAAAGCCATAAGGTTTTAGCCTTGCTAGGAGTCTTGCAACAACAAAATAAATTTAAAAAGACTCAAGGATTCTAGGGGTTCATTTCTATTGAAGCAAGTTTTCAATGATTTTTTGGTTTCTAAACCATGTCTAAACAGACAAAATGCCAGAACAATAAAATATTCCCCCTAGCTTGCAGAACAATTGGCCTTTCATGGCAAAATATTGGATGAAGTTGAACCTTATCCTCAACATGCGGGATCTGTGGAGAAGAAACTACTCAAAATAGAAACTTGTCTAAGCAGAGAAACATAACTAGGGCAGGAAAAGCTAGTAATGAGGAGAAACCAAAACACCGGTCTTGATTCTACTTCTCCTCAAGTCTGTAGCAAGACTTGTGAACGCCCACTCCATAGAAGTGAATTTCTATGTACAGAAGTACTCCTCAAGGCAGAGAAACTATGAAAATCCTCTAAATGCAGTGAAAATAAGTGGAAAGAAAACCTCCCTGTGTTGTACTGTTCCTTTTTCCATTCTTCAGCTTCATCTGGCTGACATTTAATATTGTTTATTATTAGCAGAGCCCCTTTGCTGTAGCTTTCCCAGTTTTTAGTCATGAGAGGGCATAATGCAGAGCATACACGTTTGTCATTAAACCAAAACTGTAGAAATTCAATTAAAGTATAACATTTGATCAGCATCAGCAGCAGAAATGCACTGCCATCCCACAAAATCCCTGCAAGACTTTGGCTGCAAGACACTGTTCTGACCACAGCCAAATGTTACAGACCATAACAGGTCCAGCATGTCTCTATCTGCAGCATCAGCTGGAACCCAGGAGAGACTGATTTAAACAAATAACTCTCATAGCTAGTGCCAAGCAAAGACTGTCCTGCATGCATTTAACTCAAAAATTATAGTACACAGCATCTGCAGAACTCAGGAATAATCATGAAAGAGCTACCATATTAAGTCAAATCATAGATCCAGCTGGGTAAGTACCACATCTCCGATGGAGACTTTTGGCAGATTTTTGGAATAGAGGATAAATCATTATACATACTTCAGTTTAAAACATTCATCTTCCATTGGTTTCCTTTACGTTTCAGTGTACCAAACACTGGGGAAACTGATTCACATACATCCTTCACTACATCTTGTAAGCGTAGCCCCTGGGAGATGCCCCAGCCCTTTGCAGTTGGGTTGGTTTTGTGTTTTTTTTTAGCTGAGAATCAGACTCATGGAAGGGAGGAACAATGAGGCTAAATGACTTGAGAAGTGTAGGAAGTTTACAGTTAAAAACACAACTGGAACCCAGGAAATGGCTGAACCTTTCAGTCCTCCTTGAGAAGCTGTAGAAAACTACAGAGCACTGACAACAGCAGTCTAGACAAATTGCATGAGGTTCAATGACGATTTCTCTAACATCCTTATGTGTGATTCTTTTTTTCTTCTGTGGATTACTAATCTATTTTGGGACTACAAAATATTCTCCTTTATATTATATCACTTTTTTGTTTGGGTGGTTGATCTGCAGGTCTGAAAAAAAATACCAAATATATCTTCACAAATGATGATGAAGACCCCAAAAAGTTTCATAAATTAAGGACTATGATCTGAGGTTTTTTTTCTAGATAACATCTGATATCTAAGCCTATGGGACAAGACTGTTCATGAAGGACCTCACAATAGCTGGTCATTTCTAGACACAACATTTTTAATGGAATATAGTCAACATGTATTGTTCTGTCAAAGTCAAACCCTTTCTTGAAGTTATGGAATTATGGTGATGTTTTGTTTAGAAGAAGGCTTCTAAACATCAGTCAGCTTTTTTTCATGCAGAAAAAAGTACAAATCTGTTTTTTTAAATGATGTTTTTTGATCGTAAGCCAGTAGTATTAACATAATTCCACTCCACAGAGCAACTGAGAGGCTTTGTTTTCCTTCCAATATACAAGATTTTAAACCAGAATTTCTGGTGCAAACCAGAATTGTTGCTCTCTATAGCAGGATTGTCCTCGCATGGGTACTCCTTGACTTGCTGTCAAATGCAAAATCAAACACCTGTGGCAGATACATAAGGCTATGTGTGTGCCACTGTTGACCCATCTGCAATAAATTACATCCTAATTTATTACTATGGGTGGTTTTCAAAGGGGATTCATTAGTCAGACAGAGTCCATGGCACAGTTAAGAAGCTGTTTTTCTTCCCACTGTTCTAATCTTCTCTTCTTCTCAGGTTTCTGTTTCCTTTCATGCTATGGCAGGGATATTAAGTGCTGGTGAGAAAATATTTGGTCCAAAACCAGTCAGTCTGTTCTGGGCAATTAATGTGGGTGGTGAGCAGCACCTACCCCAGATTTTGTGGGTTGGGTAAACTGTAAGAATTGGTTAATTATCTGCCATTGCCCATCTCTGTTGAGGGGTGGATTTTCTCATTTATACAGATTTCCATGATTTCTGGTATTGTCTTAAAAGAAACAAAGGAATAACTGTTTCTTAAAGAAACAGTCTGCAGGTTAGATCATGAATTGTAGGAGACCATATGATGGCTGTAATAATAGTTGTTAATATAGAATACTTCATCATAGGGATACAACCAGGAAAAGATATACTTTGTTAAGGTTCAGTTCCTCATCCAGGTTTTCTCTGGGGGTTGCTTTCATCTCCTTTCTGGACAACTGCTAAAAAAACAGCTACAGTTTTCCATGATAGCAGTTTTTAGGTTTGTGGTTTTATTGTCACATGCAATTTATAAAGCTTTAAAATGAAAGTACAAAAAATTAGATTTCTTCTACTGAATCTCTCCCTCTGCTCAAACTAAAGCCATCCATCTCACCTGGTCTTCCCTAGCTGCAGAAGTAAAACAATAGTCATATGTTTTTACCTAGGCTGGAATTGCTGAAAATTTCCTTCCTGAATCATGTCTGAGTTGAGACACATTCAGTATTCACTGTTTTAATATAATATGTGGAACACTTCTGCTTTTCTCTAGGGAAACCCACAAATGCTGCCCCTTTATACCACAGGTTAGCAGTTTATGGAGAAATCCAACGGCTAAATCATGAAGTTGAGAGTACTTAGAGCCGTTTGTGACATGGTTTTGAAATACTCTGCATTTCATTCTGCCACCCTGGGCACTGCTACACCAAATAAAAATTTCTGTCGTTTAAAATATAATCAAAAAGCTCATGCTGCTTAGCCCCAGCTTGTCACTTGAGGTTTTGATGACGAACATTCTTTGACATCTGGTAACAAGTTGCAGCTCCTGTCTGAAGAAGTCCCTCTGAGTTTAAAGGCTAATGATATCAAAAACGAGGCTGTCTGGTTTATTGTAAGACTGTTTGGTTTAGATCAGGCTCTTTGATATAAGTGAAACTGCTTCATCTGGGAAAGGAAATGACTTAAAAGTGATGAAGCAGTTCTTAAAGGGAGTCAGTGGGAGAAGCATACAACTGGGCTGCTTGCATACTGCATTTAATTGGATTTGTTGTTAACTCATCAGATGGTGAAAGGAGAAAGAGCATTTCATAACAGCTTTCATTATGAACTTTGCTAAAAATGAGGAAATAAAGTGGGTGGGCAGAAAGCAGTGATGCAAACAGAGGAATTTTCACTTTATCATATCAGTCATCACTTTCTCTAAGAGCAGAACTACCCCTGACTCAGACATGTTACGGAAACCGGGACAGACATAAATGAGCTGTGAGCCCCCACCCTGCTCATGACACTGTGAATTTCTCCCTCCTGCCTCAGTCTGGGAGGAGGTTCATTTCCAAAGAAAACTGCCCAGTGTCTGGGGGATGACTGATTCCTCCAGACATAAAACTTCAAGTTTCTTGCGTCAAGAAAGACACTCCCTAAGTGGTTCCCCCTTACGCTCCTTCTTCAACCAGATGTGTGCCCCCACATCATTGCAGGATGTTGACTCCACTTGGAAGCCCTGCTGATGAATCTTCAGATAACCAGAGCAATCTGCTGGCCCATGTGTGGTTCACAAGCAACCTTCAACAAGAGTGTGCTGAGGAGCCCAAGAGGGGCACTGCTGTAGAATGTCTTCCAGACCTATAGCAAATCAACATCTTTCTCTGCTGCTGCTGAGCCCCAGGGCATCCTGCTGCCCCAGATGGCGTCACCCACCTGGCCCAATCCTGTGGCCCAGCTCAATGCTATCTCCAGCACTGGTGACTAAATTGCTTGAGGAATCTTAAACCTTGGGGGAACCTTAGGCTTGGATATAGTATAAGGAAGGTCTTTTGTCTTGATCTTCAACATTTATGGCATGTCTTGATAGTTTCTTACTATAAAGATTAAAGGAATGTAAGGTTTCCAGACAAATACCTTTTCTGGGATAACTTTTACTCCAGAAGATAACATTCGGAGACTGGTGCAATGGCCTGAATATAGGTACCAGGTACCGTTTTAGTCTCTTCATACTTTCTTTTCCAGCTAGCTGTTGGGGCTATGGCCTTTTCCACAGGCCAGCTGGCCTATGTAGGTGCAAATATCTCATAGGTCCTGTCACCTACCTTGAGCAGGTGTCTGCCTTTATATCAAAAGCACCTTGGAGGGCACTGTATGTATGTTTAGGCAACTATATTCCCCCATTTTACATTTGGAAGTATCTAAGCAAACTCATGTTTGGAAGTCAAAATATATCTGGAATAATTCCTCCTCTTCCTTGGAGGTACAACCGACAGCCAGGTGCAGTAAGTTACTGCAGATTACAGACAGTTCAAGAGAGAAAGAAGTGAACAGTGAAACTGGATACTTCCTTGTGAAATTTATGTGCTTTCTGCTTTAATTCCAGCCATGGAGTGGTTCAGCAATCGCCCCATCCTCTCAGCAATCATATCACAGCACTAACTGTAGAATTACTGGTGGTTTTGTACGAGGAGAGTGCCCAAACCCCTAGTAGCCATCAAAGTCCCATTGTGCTTAGGTGTTCAAAGATATACAGCTATGGATAGTCTGTGCCTCAGCTTCTTTACAATAGGTAGTGGGACAGAGAAGAACCAAGAGAGGAAGGCTTATGAACAGAAGTGTTTACATCACCCCATTCCCATTAAAATTACTAGGGAACTAGTGGTTTCAGTACCTTAGTGACTTGTATCTCCATGAGCTGTGGATACATGGCAGTCCTCTGAATTTTAACTGTCTGAACCAACTGCAAGACATAGTTGAGTTTTGCTTTGAACCAGAGCCAGTGATGCTTATATCCATCCATCATAGCTTACAGGGGCTTCTGGACAGTAAAGACATTGTCTCTCTAATGCCTGCCTGTTCATGTTATAAGTCAATGCAATGTAGGAAGTTAATAAGCACTAGTAGGATGTGAATGGTCAAAAAAAAATGACAGGGTGGGAAAATTAAGTGCTAATAGACACCTTATTGTAATTAGGAATAAGTAATACCTTCTTTCTCAAGAGAGATGCTTTTTGTAAGTAATGGGGAGATCAATCTGATGATGTACTCCAGGCATCTCCTGCTCCAGGTGAACTTTTATTTCTTTCTAGATGTATGTCATGTAGGATCCGATGTTACATGTTTTACATTAAAACATAAACCAAGAACAATGTGTGAATTGCTTGAACTCTGAACTGTCCAGAAAGGGATCCACACCCATGGGGCTGGCACAGTCTCCTTAACTAATACCCCTTTTCATCTGTTCAGTTGCTTATTTGTCCCTTCCTCTCCTCAGCACAGGCATAGGAGAACCACATGGCAGGGGACAAATGGGACATCTGTCATCAAGCATCTGAAGCTCTTCCCCATACTTTCTGAGTTTGTTAATAGCAAGTCAAACATTATGGATCACTGGTCATTTCATTACAAGCTCCTGGGTAGCATTCTCATCCTTGCTGCACACTCTGAGTGCTACTGAGCAGCAGCTTCCACTCACTATCAATGGCACATGTGGGTAGTTCATGTGTCCAACCTGTGTTAGCAGGTTGTGGCTCTTCACAGCAAGCATAGCTACCCACAGGTAGAAAATTAACTGTGTTCTTTGTTCTCTATGGCTTCTGTGTGCTCTGAGAAGCAATTGTAAGTTACACCTGTCCTTCTGGCAAAGTAGCCCACATCAAGTATTCTCTGAACACTGCAAAGAGACCATAAACTTCTGGAAATCCCATGCTCCTTTGGCTTGAATGCTTAGCAGCTATTCAGGGCTTTCCTGTGTCATTTCTCTATTGGGAGGAGGAGCTGATAGACTCATGCAGAGTCTTTGTTCTATCCTATTTATTTACCAGAAGTGAGTGCCAGGTCTCCTTGCTCCACACACACACACACACACACACACACACACGCACACACACACACACACAAAACAAGTGGGAGGTGGTTTCCTTGCTGAGAAATCCAAATGTGCCAGAAGCTTGTTGCCTGATTTTTGTTAAATTCAGTATTTTGCATCTCTGGCTTTCTCCTGGCCTTCTCTCTCACACCTCTCTGCTCCCAGAGCTTCAGCTGGTCCAACAAAAATTCTTTCATCCCATGTAGCTTAGCTGCTGTCAGCCACTGCCATGACTATTGGTGCCTTTGGCAGGGACTTCAGTTGTCTCAGTTACCTCTGCCCCAAGGAACATTTTGTGTTCCTTCCATTTAATCTCAGAACACACTTTTTCCAAAAGATAGCTTTTGTTGCTACAGGAGTGATTACAGGGTAGTCTTATGGTATATGTTAGAAAGGAATCAAATTAGATCATTACAACAGTCCCTTCAGACCCTGCAATCTATGAATACACCCCTCAGGCTGATAGTCTGATGGCAGTTTTAAAGTCTTCCAGACAACCACTGAAATCATGGAAGTAAATTTAGTTTCCAGGAGGCTCAGAACAGTCTTCTCCTTCCTTTTTTTAAATTAAAAATATTCTCCTTCTGCACTATGAGCCCAGGTCAGTATGGGCTTAATTATACATACTCAGTATCACCACTGGTCATGAAAGCTGTGGTAGGATGCTTAAGGATGTGACTGCTTGCATGACTTTCATAGGTATTATTCCATTTTTATCTCTCTCAGTGCTCCTGACCCTTCACTATTCCTTGCGCTTCTGTGTATAATGTTGCAGTATATGTACAGAATCACAGAAAAATATCAGATGCAGAGAGACTTTTGGAGATCCACCACCCAACTGACTAGACCGTGCTAAAAGCATTGCCAGCACAGTCAGCTTCCCCAGGGCCTTGTTCAGCTCAGTTTTTAATATCTCCAAGGAAGGTTACAGTGTCTTACAGCTGTGTCTGAGCCATCCTCTGGATCTCTCTCTTTCGGATAACCTTTTCCTTTTCCCAGAAACCAAACCTTTGTATTGTGTTTCTCAAAATTTGTTCTAGTTCCTTATCGTGGCATTTACCTCACTATGACTGGATCTGTGTACGAGGTGAGGCTGTATCAGCACCCTATGGAGAGCTCATACCTCCCTTGGGTGCACAATGCTAGCCAATGCTCAAGATAATCCTTAAAGCCTAGACCTCTCCCAGTGCCCTTGCACACATTTACTAAAGGGTAAGGGACCTCTTCTCTCTCTACAATCTGAGAGGTCTGAATGTGAAACCTATTTCCCTGAAGAAATCAAAACAGACCCCAACCGTCCTGCTCAGCCGTTAGCATGGTGGACTTTACCTTCTTGCAGATGGACAGGCAGGAATCTGCCATGCTCATGTCCTGCACTGAGCCACCCCCTGCGCAGCACCAGCAGCAGCCTGGCAGAGCAATGAGACATTTGAAAACCAGGCACATATGTTATTAATGTGAGCTGCAGAACCCCACCAATAACTCTGAATTTGAGCCACAACACCATAAATGCAGGGTGTACAGTAGTAATGAGCCAGATGGAGCTAACAACCTGAGGTTTTGCTGGGAAGCAGCGTCCCCAAGGCAGGGGGGATGAGCCACCTGGGATGGCTGTTGTGTGGGAAAGAGCCAGGTTTTAGAGGTTTAGTCACTGAAGCTGGCGGGAAGTGTAGATGCAGCCCAGCAGCCTTATTCACCTTTGGAGAAGCCAGTAAGTTGGGCTCCCACTGCGTTCCCCATGAGGGTACTTCTCCACCCGGCTGGCTTTCTGGAGCTATGCAGTGCACAATTGTGAAGAGAAACACAGTCTGTGCCACTGAAAGATGGAAGACAGAGTAATGAATGTGATTTATTTACCAGCCTCAGGTGGAAGATGTGGTTAGGTGGGGACAATTCCTCCATCCCAGGAAAAGGAATGAGATTTTTTACTTCTTTCACCATCCTGCATTATACTGCAGATAAATTCTGACCATTTCTGGTTTTGCAGAAGGAAAAGTAAAAAGAAGTTTGGGACAATCAGTCATTGTACTTTGTTTAAAAACCTTTGAGATGCATCATTTTGAATTTTATGTGACTGTTCTGTCTCCAATTATGGAGACATATTAAATTATTAAAATTAATAAAAAAATATAATTAAAAAAAAAACTAATTCGGAGCTGGCGTTAAAATTTGATCTTGGAAATAAAAACCAAATTTTTTTTTACAAAAAAGAAAAATCCAATTGAATCCATTTATTGGGCACCTCCCCAGGAGGTTTCAAAATGACAACTTGTCATATTTAGTGCAGAAATGTGTCACATAAAAAGTTCCCAAACAGACTGGATGTCCCTTTATTTAGCTTTAGTCTCCTTAGGACCTCCTCCATGCTGCAGGAATGATTGTGTATTTTCCTGCAGACGATAAATCACCTATGGAGGTCCTTTGGAAAGGTGGAAAGAACCATCTACCATTTGTGAGCTGGAAAATAAAACTGATAATAAATAATAGAAAATTGTGCATTAGAAAACACAAAAGCTGTAAAATTACTTTGCTCTTTTAAGGAAAATAAATGATTTCCTGTTTCAAAATTAGAGGAAGTCAAATAAAAGTCAAGCAAAATATAAACATTTACAACACTTTCTGCCTATCTAAATGTATTTATTTTAAAATCAAAAGCTAGTTAAGGTGTTTTTGAGATACTGCACACAAAGAAACCCCAACAGTCCAAGTTTTTGAGAAAGTAGAAAACCTCATTTTCAGGATCATGTCTGGTTAATGCCCTACATAATAAATCTCTTCTCAAATTTAGTTAAACATACGATTTATTTAAACTGCACATATATACATTCAGGAGGCTTAACACTACTTCTGGCCACCCGTTTTTCTCAGGGGACTGCATCTCTAGCATGCAGTGAAAAACTCATCCCTGCTTTAGTGCTGGAGATCCTACTGCTGCCATAGAAAATAAAGGATGAAATTTGTATTCAGGGAAGAGCCAGCGAGGACCTGAATATTCACAACCTTGGGCAAGAACTTTGAAAGGAATCAGGTACCTGCAGCTCTTGCTGGGAGAAGCTAGCCATAATTACAAAGACAAACACGCAACAAAACATGCTGCATACTTCCAGGTTCTCAGAAATTGATTGAGCTTCCTAGATCAAAGGTAAATGTACTGACAGGCATTTGCAAGTCAGTGAGCAAAGCTAAGCAATCCTAACAGTGCTGGAGGACCACAGTGTTGGCCGCCAGCCTGTCTATTCGTGTCTCATGAACACCAGAAGTGTGAACTTACAGTGAGTCTCTCTGTCTCACCACCTGAAGAGAGACCGGGTATTTCAGTCACTTGTGATCATTTCTCCTTTCATGGGGAATTTGTTTTGGAAAACTCAGCCACAGTTCTAAAACTTGAGGTATTCTGAAAATCCTGGCCACAGGGAGGAAGAAAACCTATGTTTCTATTCACTGCTTGTTTTGAAAGGATTCAGTCCAAAACAGAGAAATCCAAAGAGTGATTCCCACTGACTTAGCAAGCTTTTAGTGAAACCCAAAATGCTTAATATTAGACTCCTCAGGATCATGTGCCAGTGAAACTGGTGAGAAGTTCTCAGGCAGCAAACTTTTTTCCACAGCTATCCCATGCACAAACATCTGTTTGCTTCTTCAGTCCTCCCTCTCTTCCTTTGCAGCTTGCACAGCTGTGGATGGCTCATGCAGGTGAGAGTCAGACCATCTCTTTCTGGATCCTTGTAGATCAATCTATTCCTTTCCTGCTTCACTTTCCCCACTGGGAGATTCCCACACTGAGGTTTAAACAATTCTCTAGGGACCATTCCCCACAGACACAATGCTGGGTTTTGGAAGGACCCTCCTCTGATAGTTGTCTCCAGACCCATCATGTCCACGTAGTAAATCTGGGCAACAACTGAGATGTATTAAGCTCTCTTTCATTATTCTGGCACTTGATTATAAATGTAGCTGCCAGCAGGTAAATTCAAAACAAATAAAAGGCAGGCATTCACACAGCTGGTAGCTGGCCTGCATAGTTTGTTACTGCAGGAGGCCATGGAATTGAAGAAATAAAGTCCAAAATGAATTGAAATTGGAGTTACTTGTGAGAACCTCATCCTACTTTTCACATGAGTTTGGTGGGCAGAGGAAGCAGTGCAAGGATTGCAGCACTCACTCTGTTGAGTATTCAGCTGTGGTGTTGTTACAGTTTCCTAACATGAATTTTGTTCAAAATGAGTCACAGCTTCAAAGAATAGATTTGTGTAAACTATCCCCATAAGGTGGTGGGACTTATTCACCTTACACCTTTGAATAGGGCACAGTTGTGAATGCAAACAACTGGTGGCAGTAGCCATAATAAAGTGTGTTCATCATTTCTGTTCAAGAAGTGCCTGGGAATCCAGACAGACCATATTCTCCTTCAGCTGGTGATCTCCATGTGCTGGTTCATGACTTTACAATGCTCTACATCAAAGTCCCTTCTGGACTTTCAGATGCCTGCTCTAGGGAAAGGGGGACTAGCTGATGTCAATGAAAATATACATTTGATCCCTCCTGTCATTTTGAGGCTTCATGAAGATATTTATTCTTCCTATAAATTCAAGTCACTCAACAAAAGGATACAATCATTTATATCACTAGATATCACATTTATAATCACTAGAGAAAAAAGTATGGACTTGAAATTTTCAGCCTGAAACAGATTTCTGTTCAGGGGAAACCCTCCCTTTCAGTTCCTCCATGTAGAAGTGGCATCTTCTCCTTTTCTGAACAAAACAAAGGGAAGGAGTTATGGTTGTTTTTTCATTAATTTTCCTAAAAAAACCTCTTTTTTTTTTCACAGGCACCTATTTATATCTGACACTTTGAATAATTATCAAGATTTCAGAAAACTCTTAAAATCAACCACAAGTGAAAGGAAACTTTCCCTGGGGATGTTTTACTACTTTCTCAGAAGTGGCTGACCTTGCACTTACTGCAGGCGATAATTTGGTATAAGGTTTCTTTTCTCAGCTTGAAATACAATACTAACTCCTCCCACTTCCACAGAAATACATGTACCAGCACTTAACAGACCAGCAGTCCTCAAAGACCTGGATTTCCTCACCCACCACATGTGCTCTGCCCTCCTTCCTTCACTCCCCAACCTGTTTGGCTCCTTGAGAAGCCCACATCTGGTCAGATAGTCTTGCTATGAGAAAGAGTGCCGCATATAAGAATATTGTCATGGCACCACTTACAATTTTATATATCCATTTCTAGGTGACATAATTTTTCCTCTGCCTTTCTCTTGCTATATGTTCCTACTATATAAGATAGTTTTTGAAAAGAACCAGAACTCCCTGCAATACTCCCACCCTTTTTTTTAATGTACAACAAATTTTCTCCAGAAATTTTCCTTAGCAATCTCTGATTTTTCCTGTCACAGTCTCTCATTACATACCCATTGTTTTCACCAGGAGCTGTTCCCTCCCTTGTGCTACAAACCAGTTCTTATCAGTGTTTACTACCACTTCTAACACAGAGCTGCAAAACACAATTACTAACCACTTCCACAGGAGTGAACGACTCTGTCTCAGAGGATGATGGACTGCTGGAAGCTAGATCTGTTTTCAAGTCCTGTTAGTCTCAGGCCCAAGAGGAATTTTCCTGCAGGCTAGTAAGCCTGTGAGTTGGGAAGTAGGCTGAGTGCAACTCAGCATCTCATTCTCATCTCTGCATCATGGTAACTATGCAAGAACAATGTGACAGGTACATTCCCTTCAGTGTCTTCATGCTCATGAAATCAGGCCCAAATTCACTGCAACTACTATAGGTAGTCAGCTCCCGATCTTTAAATTACGACTTTCACTATCCTCCTCCTTCGGTTGCCTGATGAGGCAGCTTGATTGGGAAACCAAGAGCTCAGGCTGATTTTGACTCTAACAATGCCTGTGTATTAATGGCCATGAAAGGATCCTAAGATGGCTGGACTTAGATAGGTGTTTCAATTTGGTATTTACACTTAGGATATGAATGCAGCTCTTGGGCACTATACCATTTCCCTACCTGTTCAGGTTGCTATGAAGTTAAATATATTAAAGGATTAAAAACATTCAGCTGTTGCTTCATTAGGGGCTTTACAAGTCAATATAGATATGATCAGTATGTATCATAACAGAGGAAAACTAGTCAATATATACATACAGTATATTATTGTATTACTTGTCAAAATATCCATGACCAGTCCTCCTCCTTAGTACTTATATTAAAGTTTTAAAAGCAGTTACTTTTGGGTAGACAAAAAGAGGTAACTAAATTCTGCAGATACAGCAGTTCAGTAGAAGATTCTGTTACTCTAATGACCTGCATTGTCTGAAATTGTAATGATTTTTCAGACTTGAATACCCCACTAGGGACGTTGCTATAAAGGTTATCTCATCTGAAAATGGGGGGTGTCACATTTGGAGATGTTTCCTCATGCCAATTTAAATTAGAGAGAGCTTTCTCCTTTGAAACAGTGCTGGTATTGGAAAGAGATTACTTGCCTGCACCACAAAAGTCAAGAGCATTTTCATCATTTCAGGTCCAAGATATATACATTACTGTGAAGCAGGAAAGGACCAGGACACTCTCTTTTATTCACACTCCTTATTTTCTGCTTTATATAGAGGTTGCTTTACCACTTATAGGTCTGGGAAACTGAGACAAAACTCCATAGAACTCCATCAGAAGTATAGAGATGTGAACAGAGAGCTGGAAGACTCAGACGCTGAAGAGTTGCTAAAATGACTTCAACCACCAGCAGCTTCACTGGGAGATGCAGTTTTGGGGTTACTGAAATTATTCATGAATTCAGCACGAGAACATAGAAGAAAAAAAACTGTGATGTTTTCTAGTAGGATTTTCTTAGTGAAATGCTGACACTTTTAACTCTTTTATGGAGAAGTGCTCAACCAGCAAATCAATTTTCATGTTTGAACACTTAATGTGATGTCTCCAAACATCTAATGAGGGAAGAACAAGACCAAACGCCTTGCCAGAAGCCTATTTGAATTGAAGTATTTAATGCTTGTGGTGGTTAATGTGTGACCTCAGATTCACTCAGAACTGTGAGTTTTGCACAAGTCCTTTCTCATAACAATGTTTTACATACTGACAACACCAGAAGGCAAGAAATGTAGCAAACAATAAACTCCCGTTGTTGACACAATTCTCTTTCATAAATTAAACCAGACATTTGCTGACAAGCTTGCTACAAATAATATTCAGCAATTGTGACTCCTATTATTAAGGTTAAGAATGTGTCTAGCTAAAACCAATTGCATCCACTATGATGAGGAAGCCTGTCTAGCTAACATCAATTGATTTTATTAAGATGAGGAAGCCTGTCTAGTTACCATAGCCTCAGGCAATCTAACAGGAAATGTGATCTCTCACAAAGTTTTTGAAAATGCCTATCCACTGCTGAGCATCTATTTATAAATGAAAGTGTCAGGACTTCACCTTTCTAATGAATGTTACTTGGGCAAATTACTAGTTTAAATGGTGTGACTTCAAGTTCACAGCATCATCAGTGATCCTCTGAGTTTATGGGAATAAAAGAAGCAGTAAAAGAGGTGTTGGCAACTTTTGTCATGTAAGGGTGGGGAATCCAGCTAGCATTGGATAGGAATTAAATGCAGTTTGCTTGTATCTTTTGGATAAGCAAGAAAGTCAGGATTCCTTTTCCTTGAAAAGGCTGGCCAGCAATATCACCCAAGGACACACCTTCTTCAAGCCAGGTGATGCACATGTTCCTATTGATAGGTCTCTGGATCTAGTGACAGGAAGAGATTTTACTCTGTCCTTTGGCATCCTTTGGCCTATGGTAAAATGCATGTGCACCATCACTGGCCAATAGTACTTACTTTTCCTGCTCTCTTAACCCCTATTTGGCTGGAATCAGAGCAGGGAGTTTCCCTTCACTTTTTGAAGAATATGAAGTTATTAGTCTTTCTCCTTAGCCCTTTTCATGATAAACTGACAGTCCTTCAGACTCTGCATCCAAGCTTATTAAAACAATAGCAGTAAAAGAACCATAGAATCAAAAGCTTCAGGAATATCCTCCAGCCATCTCAGACTTTAGGGATCAGTGGGTATAGCAGTTGGATTTAGCTGTACTAACTGTACAATTTATAATTATTTTATTGGTAAGAAATCCTAATTTGTGTCTAGGAAAATAATCTGAAGTTAGATACAGTGTGATGTTATACTTTCTGTCTCCAGTTCTTACACTTTCGTTTTACTGAGATGCAGTGTGTTGAAGATAGTCTCTGATTTACTTGTTCCTCCAGCTGACTTGTCTTGAATAAGTGCTATTATGTTTTTCTCCCTCAGTTCTCTTGTCTGTGGCAAAGTGGTCTGTAAGGGAATTTTGTGAAAGAGAAATTGTGACTTTCAGGATCATCACTTCAGGAAACATGCTTCTGGTCCTCCGTTCCCCTATTTGTCAATGACATGGACAGTGGGATTGAGTACGCCCTCAGCAAGTTTACTGATGACACCAAGCTCTGTTGCTCAGTTGATATGTTGGAGGGAAGGAATGCCATCCAGAGGGACCTTGACATGCTTGTCAGGTGGGCTGATGCCAACCTCATGAAGTTTAACCGTGAAAAGTACAAGGTCCTACATCTGGGTCAGAGCAATCCGAGGCACAGCTACAGGTTGGGCAGAGATGAGTTTCAGAGCAGCCCTGAGGAGAAGGACTTGGGGGTGTTGGTTGATGAGAGAATGAACGTGAACAGGCAGTATGCTCCTGCATCCCAGAAAGCCAACCGTATCCTGGACTGCATCAAAAGGAGTGTGACCAGCAGATGGAGGGAGGTGATCCTGCCCCTCTACTCTGCTCTCGCGAGACCTCACTTGAAATATTGTGTGCAGTTCTGGTGTTCTCAACATAAAAAGGACATGGAACTGTTGGAACAAGTGCAGAGGATGGCCACAAGGATTATCAAAGGACTAGAGCACCTCCCCTATGAAGATAGGATGATAGAATTGGGGCTGTTCAGCCTGGAGAAGAGAAGGCTGCATGGAGACCTCTTTAGCAACCTTCCAATATCTGACGGGGGTCTAAAAGGATGCTGGGGAGGGACTCTTCTTTAAGGACTGTAATGCTAGGACAAGGGGTAATGGGTTCAAACTTAAACAGGGCAAGTTTAGATTAGATATAAGGAGGAAGTTCTTTACTGTACAGGTGGTGAGGCACTGGAAAGTTGTGAATGCTCCATAGCTGGCAGTGTTCAAGGTCGGGTTGGACAAATTCAACAGTGTTCAAGGCTTGGGTGGCATGGTTTAGTGTGAGCTGTCTCTGCCTGTAGCAGGGGGGTTGGAACTAGATGATCTCAAGGTCCTTTCCAACCCTAACTATTCTATGATTCTATTTAAGTCATCAGCTGGTATTCTTGTCCTTTGGCTGATTCCCAGTTCCTGTGTGTTGTTGTCAGCCAGCTGCTTCCCCCCATCCTTTTCAGGACCATGTGTGGCCGTATTTAGCAGGGAGGGTGCTGGAATGCCAGTGGAGCTCTCAGAGACCTCAGTGGGTAGTCGTCTCAGTCCCTGATGCATACAAAAACAGAAGGTTGCTTCAAGGGCTCTGGGCTAATGTCCAAAAAAGAAACAAGGTTAGGAGTGAAAAAGTCTGGGAGGGAGTAGTAAATATTTTTGCACGGTGTTGATGTTGGGCTCACCAGCCTATTCTTGTCACCACCCTCCCCCCCTCCTTTTTTTTTCCATGGGGACACAATATTAGCTATCTTCTCCGGTATTCCAAAATGAGTTAAAAATTAGCATCTGCATGCCAGAGACCATTTTAATCAGCTCTCATGGGACCCTGGGGTGATTCTTATTTGAGCTTTTGCTTTAAAATACTTACCTCTAGAAATGCTGCCTAATGTTGTCTTCTGCTACTAACGGCCTGAAAAAATTCTGTCATTTCTCCTAAGATATAAACTCATAACACTTATTGTCCCTAATCCTACCAACCATAGTTTTCTGTGTGTAGGGGTATATCTGCAACTGTCTTTTCTGCAATTGTCTTCACCATTTCGTTTGCTGTATATTGCCTTTTAACATCTCTGCTCATCTCCCACCAGATTTCAATAGATACCCTCCTTTTACTTGCTTGTGAAACTGTACCTCTTTGGCCATTCCTAAAGCCCTTCCATCAAAAAATTCCAATTAATTTTTGACTACATTTGTGTTCCCCATCCACCCCTCATGATCTCAGCTCTTTATCTCTTCTAAATCTCTCTCTTATATATTGAAACTGTTTTTTGTCTGCCTGTGCTGAATATTCTCCACTTGGTGAACACTGGTACCACAGCAGCCATCAACTTCTTGATTAATAGTTAGTCTTTATCCATTATAGTAAGAACTAAAATATGACCACCCAGTTGTGACTGTCTCTGCATTTTGGCTATTTATTGCAAACAATTAACAACAAAAAAATAATTGAACAAGCACCGCAACCTTCTGTGGCTTTATTTACTTGTTTATTTTAGAAGACTTCTGGCCTTCAATGAAATAAATTTGCCTTCTGGGTGTATGAAGTGAAAAGCCAGAGTTAGTCCATCTGATTAGCGCCATTCAGAATCACAGCTGGCTGTGACACAGACTTTTTCCTTCAGTGTTTTGTTGAGCTCTTGATCCTAAAACACATATAAGTTGGGCTTCTAGTCCAGACCTAAGTGGATTGGAGATGCAAAGGGCAGTAAGTGACTCTACCAGTCACTTGCCAGTGAACCAAAGAGCTGCTGCTCAGACAGGTGAATATTTAATGGGAAAACACAACTGAAATATTTTTACAAGAACAGCTTCTGATTGAGAACTGACATTAATTCTCCCATTATACAGGTATTCTATTTCCTACCAAGCTTGTAGCTTTGAGATGCTTTTGCCATTAGAACTTTTGATTTAAGATTACTGTAGCAATGATAAAACAACGCAGTTTCAAGCCTGCAAAGGCTGCTAAGCCTGCTACAGGAACTAATGAAGATAAGCCAGGCAGACTTTATGGTCCAAAACCAGACACACAGGACATTCCCAGATCACTTACTTGTTTGATTGCTTCAACTGAGATAATTCACATGATCTGTCTCATTTATTCATCCTTCCATCCTAGAAGCCACCTGGCTTCTTCATCTTCTGTTTCATAGGAGTTTACAATGCATCTGGTAGCTGAGCATTACTGAGAAAAAAAGCCAGATAATAGACAGATGTGCTTTTAATTGAAAATAAAAGCTGCCTTTTTGTTAGCAATAAATCAGTGAATAACACAACCACTAATGGTCCACCTACTCACTGGTTATAGTAATAACATTTCCATAGCTCTTCAGTTTGCTCCATTTTCATGCTGAATAACCTCCTCTAGTTGTATCATGGATGGGGAAATGTGAGCTACAGAATACATAATTACCCAAGATGAAGGAGGCAACATAATATCCACAATATCATCCACAATAAATTTGTACTTAGGCAGTAGGCCGCATCCAGCACACAATATAGTTGGCTGCCACCATGAGCTGGTTAAAACTTGTTCCCTTGCTCTCACTGTTTCTGTCAGTCTCCATAGAGGCAGGACTGTCAGTGCTGCTCTAATGACATGGCTTTGATATTAAACATATAGCAGTGGGAAAAGCATAAGATGGTTCACACATATTTTAAGAGTTATAAGAATAAAGTATGTTTAGGAGAAAATTTTGTAACTACTACCTAGGAAAGACTCTATTTGGACTTCCTGTGGCTGGAAACAGCCTTCAGTCCAAGCCCCAGATCTTTCATTGATTCTTCTCAGCTTAAAGACAAAAAGCCCAACACAGAAAAGATTTTTGCAGTATCTCTCCAATGTGTTTTTTGCTGCTTGACTAATAGGAGGCTCCTTGACCAGAGAGTAGCTCCCTTTCTGCACAGAGATGTTGCCCTCCCAGCTGCAGTGGGATGAAAGGGAACTCCCTGGCAGCTACAGCCATTGGAGAAGACAGCCCAGGAAGGGCACTAAGCAAAGAGGAAGTTGGCAGAAATTGATGCCACAGTGTGTTGAAATGAAATATTTGTGTTTAATTTAAAACAAACAAACAAAAAAAAGCCCAAACAAAATCACTTTCCTTTGACAAACCATTTTGATGAAAAGCCTGGTAAGCTGCCTCTTCCTCTCACTTCAAACAGCACCAAAGCAAGCTTTTCCTTGAGTGCATGTATTTTTGACTCCTAATAATGGCTTGGCAAGCACTAAAATCTGGCTACAGCTACTAGTTTACTAATGCTTTGCTTTGGGAATAAAAGGGGAATCCCCATGTTGGTAAAGTGGAACCTGCTTTGTGTGAAAAAGCAGAAGCTCTTAGCCAGCTTATACCAGTATAATTAAGGCAGCTTAAACACTTATTCTTGACTTCATAGAATCATAGAATAGTTAGGGTTGGAAAGGATTTTAAGATCATCAAGTTCCAAACCCCCTGCCATGGGCAGGGACACCTCATACTAAACCATGTCACTCAAAGCTATGTCCAACCTGGTCTTAACATCCTGAGCGATGGAGCATTCACAACTTCCCTGGGCAACACATTCCAGTGTTTCACCCTCTAAACTTTCCCTGTTTAAGTTTGAACCCATTACCCCTTGTCCTAGCATTACAGTCCTTAAAGAAGAGTCCCTCCTCAGCATCCTTTTAGGCCCCCTTCAGATACTGGAAGGTTGCTATGAGGTCTCCATGCAGCCTTCTCTTCTCCAGGCTGAACAGCCCCAACTTTCGCAGCTTATCTTCATGTGAAAGGTGTTCCGTTCACCTGATCATCCTCATGGCTCTCCTCGACTTTTTCCAACAGTTCCATGTCCTTTTTCTATTAAGGACACTAGAACTGCGCACTACTCCAAGTGAGGTCTCACAAGAGCAGAGTAGAGGGGCAGGATCACCTCCTCCGACCTGCTGATCGTGCTCCTTTTGCTACAGCCCAGGCTACAGTTGGCTTTCTGGGCTGGAAGAGCACACTGCCAGCTCGTGTTCATTCTCTCATCAACCAACACCCTCAAGTCCTTCTCCTCAGGGCTGCTCTGAATCTCATCTCAGCCCAATCTGTAGCTGTGCCTGGGATTGCTCCAACCCAGGTGTAGGACCTTGCACTTGGCATGGTTAAACTTCATGAGGTTGGCATCAGCCCACCTCACAAGCGTGTCAAGGTCCCTCTGGATGGCATTCCTTCCCTCCAATATATCAACAGAGCCACAGAACTTGGTGTCATCAGCAAACTTGCTGAGGGCGCTGTCCATGTCAGCAACAAAAATGTTGAACAAGACTGGTCCCAACACCAGTCCCTGAGGGACACCACTTTTTACCGGTCTCCAGCTGGACATTGAGCCGTTGAGCACAACTCTTTGCATGCGGCCATCCAGCCAGTTCTTTATCCACCCAGTGGTCTACCTAGCAAGTGGTGTCTCTGCAACTTAGAGAAAAGAATGTCAAAATGTCGAACGCTTTGCATGAGTCCAGGTAGATGACATCAACTGCTCTACCCCTGTCCATCACTTCCATAACCCCATCACAGAAGGCTACCAGATTGGTCAGGCACGATTTCCCCTTAGTGAAGCCATGCTGGCTGTCACCAAGCACCTTGTTTTTTGTGTGCCTCAGCATGCCTTCCAGGACAATCCACTCCAAGATTTTGCCAGGCACAGAGATGAGACATCTTCCCTTTGTCATATATTTTCCTTTTCTTGAAAATGGGGTTATATTTCCCTTTTTCCAGTCATCAGAAACTTCACCTGACTGCCATGATTTTTCAAATATGATGGACAGTGGCTTAGCAACTTCATTTGCCAGCTCTTTCAGGACCCGTGGATGGATTTCAGCAGGTCCCATGGACTTGCATATTTTCAGGTTCCTAAGACGATCTCGAACCAGATCCTCTCCTACAGTGGGCCCAAGGTCTTCATTCCCACTGTCCCTGCATCTACCTTCCAATACCTGAGTGGCGTGGTCAGAGCATTTACCAGTGA
This sequence comes from Forpus xanthops, assembly GCA_032466535.1. Lineage (NCBI taxonomy): Eukaryota > Metazoa > Chordata > Aves > Psittaciformes > Psittacidae > Forpus > Forpus xanthops. The sequence goes on along the minus strand of JASSUY010051499.1, from coordinate 3,285 downwards.
AACCTGAGGCAAAGAAGTCATTAAGAACCTCATCCTTCTCCAAATCCATGGTAGCCAGTTCTCCTGACAGCTTCCAGAGGGGGCCCACGCTGTCCCTAGTCTGGTCTGTCTTTTATTTGCTACATACCTATAGAATCCCTTCCTGTTATCATTTATGTCCCTGGCTAAGTTTAATTCTAACTGGGCCTTAGCTTTCCTAACCTGGTCCCTACCTTCCCAGACAACATCCCTGTATTCTTCCAAAGTTGCCTGTCCTTGCTATAATCTTTTCTAAGTCTCTTTTTTTCCTTTGAAGTTTCCTCAGAGCGTCTTTATCCATCCAAGGAGGTCTCCTGGCCCTCCTGCTGCATTTCCTTGTAGTCAGACACAGCATTCCTGAGCTTTTAGTGGTGATCCTTGAGTATCAACCAACAGCCTTGGGCCCTCCTGCCCTCTAGGGCTGTATCTCATGGAATCTTACTAAGCAGGTTCCTGAAGAGGCCAAAATCTGCTCTCTAAGGCAGTCTGCTCTCACTTCAAACCAGTGAAGCAGCTTTAAACAAATAGAAGAGTAGTTACTCCAATTTAATTTGTTCCATGTATTCAGATGAGCAAACTCTACAAGACAAAGGTTTATTTATACATGTTCATTTGTTTCTACACTGGATTTTTTATAATTTAACTATCTTGGGTAAAAAAACACATGCCTTCCACAACTGCAGTTACAAATGTTGTGCAAGTCTTGACATCCCTGCTTATAACCTACTTTAATCATGCTCAAATCTTGTCTTTGAGTCTAGACCCTGTATTATACATTTTTACAGCCTCTAACACGGTGTATCAGACATGGATTTAAACCCCATGTTAATATATATGTTAGATTAAAATAACAGGATTTGTGTCTTACACTCACTGAGTCACTGCTTTCCTCTGCAGAGATTGTGATTATTTCACCTCTTCTGTTCTGCCTGGGCACTTGAAGTTTCACATAACCATGCTTTGAAGTGCTTCTTCCAAGTTCACAATTTACTGTTTGAAATGTCTGATGTAATGCTATCTAATCCTTTCCAGGACTTCAGGGAAGACAAGCTTTCAATTTGGTGAAAAATGTATTTCTGTAGGGTGGTTAAAATAAAATTAAATAGAAACCACTTGTGGAGTGATTGTTGCAAGGCAGCTTGATAAGGGTCTCCTTTTGAATGAAGCAAAGGCCAGCTCCTGCTCCATTAAAAGCAATGGCAGATTTGCTGTCAGACTCCATAAGCTCCAGATCAAACTACAGCTTCCATTCAGGACATTTTTTATTCGTTTTTAATAAGGTTGATGTTCAGGAAGAGTTCAAATGTAAAACATAGGACCTGTTTTACAGGATACTTGAATCTCATTTTTTTTTTCTAAGTGACCATACAGGTTAGAAACCATACGTGGGGGACCTGAGTAATTTTACACCTGGTAGCAATCAGTACTCTGCATTATACATTCTCTTCCAAACATCATATGTGAGCAGATGGGGTCTTTCCTCTAAGGGTGCTTTTTATTCATGTTCTTGAATTGAAGTTATCACTATGATCTTAAAAAGTTTTTATTAGAGAGTCTGTTTTCAATCAAGAGAGAAGGGGGGCTTGCAATGAAGAAAAAACACTGGTGGGTAAAATGAACCACTACAGAGGCAAAAATAAACAAAGAAGAACTTCCTCAATACCCTATTTCATCTTCCTTTTCCCTTTTTATTAAATAAACCATGCTAAATAATTGAACATAATATTGTTTTTATAAGCAGTGTCATTAAAACAGCTGCTTGTTTAGAACTGGAACAGCTTAGCGTTGTTTTCTTTCCTTCTTTTATTCTTTCTTTTTCTTACTCTTTTTCTTTTCATTTGTTCATATCCAATTCGTAATCAGAAAGGAAATAAAAATCCCTTAAAGAGAAAATTTATTCTCAGGTCTCAACTGTCTTAACAAATTAAGGCAAAGGGGTGTTTTGTTGCTCTGTTTTCTCTGTCCTCCTATATGTGAGCCCAAAATTGTACCAATAAATATGAGAGGAAACTCCACAGTAATTTCAAGTGTCCCGCCTTTGAAAAATATAGCTGGATGCAATTATAAAACAATCACAATGATAATAATACACTCTGACAGAAGTAGTTCCTGAAGAGTCCAGCTGAAAGCTGGACATGAAGAATGCACAGCTCAGGTTTTGCCTGGATTAGGGGAAATGTCTGAAGATCGATTGCAAGTTCTGTGTAACTGTAGTGGGTGGTAGGAGATATTTTGTCATTGCAGCCACCTTCTCTATTCTTCTGCCCACAGTTACCAGCATTTCCATACAGGCAGGAGGGCAGGAAGGGCATCCACCTTCTTCCAGCCCAGAGCTGGCAGCACTAATGCATGTTCAAGGGCAGATTAAGCCAATGTGCCCAACTGTTGTGGTCCACTGTCCACTACACTGTTAGCTCAGCTGCAAGAGCTAATTCTCTTCTAATGCCCTGAAATCTGCCCAGCATGACTCATTAGCAGTAGCTAGTCCGTGCTGGAAGTTTAGATTGTGCCAACTCAAGCTGGCTGAGCCCAGATTAGGTTTCAGGTGTTGACATACAAAGCAGATGAAACACTAACAGCTGAGTCAGTTGTGGTCTCCAGCTGCCTCCTTGAGTTCCTCGCTCCTGTTTGTTGCCACCTTTTGCAGCAACAGGCAAATCACAGAAATGAACACCTGTAGTTCGCTGAATTGAGAAGTCAGTCTGGATTTCTCACTGGGCTGTCACAGCACACCATGCATACGTCATTTAGGAGCACCTTCATGTATAGTTCAAGCTTGCAGGTTGTCGTGGCACTGGGAGAGAAGTCAGAAGCTACCACAGCTTGGGGTGATAGCTGTTGCCACAGGGTGGGTTATATACCCAACTGCATTTGTAAGTCAATATCCTTAGCCACGTTCTTTAGGGTAAATGTAGCATGACCCTGGAAGTTTAGCAAGCTGAGTTATGGTGTTGGCAGAACATAGACCCAGCTATTTTTCCAAGGCACCCCCAAACCAGCTTGACTTGATCCCTACCTTAAATTTCTTACAGTCTCAACAGATTTTACAACTGGATGTAAATAAGTTCAACTGAGTTCTAGTGAAAAGTTAGGGTCAGCTGAAGTGGACATAATCAAGAGAAGCTTTTTAAAAACAGCTGTCGTGGTTTCAGGCGTAAATCAATCTGCCTGCCCACTCACTCCTCCCAACCTTCTTCCCCCACACTTCGGGGGGGGGGCAGGGGTGGGGAATGGGAAGAGGAACCGAAAGAATGCAACACCCATGGG
>JASSUY010051495.1:47971-63455 GCA_032466535.1 Forpus xanthops | reverse complement strand
ATGTTATACCTTAGTTACTAAACTGTTCTTATCTCAACCTGTGGGAGTTGTATTCTTTTGATTCTCCTCCCCATCCCATAGGGCTGAGGAAGAAAGAGAGGGGAGTGAGTGAGAGAGCAGCTGCATGGTTCTGAAAGCCTCAAACCACGACACTTACTCATTTCACTGCTTTCTTATTACCATGCCCTGCTTTATAAGAATGTTGCAGATGTTTTTTCAGAAATCAGTGGTAGGATTTATTCATATTTCACTGAGTAGAAATAAGCTCCAGAGGGCAAAGCAGAACATTAGGCTTCAAACTTAATACTCCAAAGTGCATAAAGGAAAGCACAATGGCCTTCACATGCTTAAAGTAGCTGTAGTATCTAATCTGTGCACACAAGTATCAATGTAGGCTAATTTCTATTGCATCAAGACATACATGCAGGAATATTTGTTTATTTTTAATTAGGTGATAGTGTTCTAATTTTGAATAGAATCAATAATCCCATCAGAAGTAAGGAAGCATGCTATGTTATACCTATTTTTATTCTAGTACATGTTCTAAAATAGGTTCAATATTTGATAAATTAGTATCTCACTTGAGATATAGATTGCAAGGAAATGGACTTAAACACTAGTCTTATAAACTCCAGATTTTTACAAAGCAATTTCTTTGACTTCTGAAGACAAAAATGTGCACCTAATAATTAAGCAGTTAAACTTAGCAGGGCCTGAATTATTCTTAGATATCACACCTCGAGGACATTGTAAGAGATGCAACAAATCAGGCTTTGGATTTGGTTTTTTTTTTTTTTCCCACTCTTGCTGACTCTTGGCATTGACAGGCTTTCTGGAGTTTGTAAGATATTAAAACTATTGCAAGACATAATTAAAAGTACAAATTTATACACAAGTACACATACAAACTGCAGCATGTAAGAACTCAGTAGTATTAACCTTAATAGTTCAAAATCTCTCTGACAACCTTAGTAAGCTTTACTGTCATTAATCACATTGACCTGATCCCAAAAAACCCCCAAACACTGCCATAAAATCCAATCTTCTATAGTATGTATCTACATTAAGCTTTTACTTTTTATACAAAATCTTTGTATTCTAACACTCTACTGTACTTTCTTCATCTTATGAATGTTGTTTCAAATACAAACCTCACACATTTTATTTATATCTATCTATATATAGTCATATGTTCATATATGTGTGTATTTACAAGAGCAGAGATTGCAACCATTCATATATCTTTTAACAAGATATATATATATATATATGGCTCAGTTTTCTTTATTCAATTCTAGCAATACATTGAAGATGGTTAAATTGAGTTCAGTTACCTCAGGCACCTTTTATAGTCAAAGGACAGGAAAAGTGGCATCTGTTGGTTATAGACATATTCTGGAGAAATCAGTTCTTGATAGAGAAGTGATGCATTTATGTCTTAGTTTAGTAAAATTATTCTAAATCAGAGCCAGATTACATCATTTAAATGTACAGAGAAGTCCACTAGCTATTGCTGAAGAGGGAGATGTGGTATTTGGCAAAAAAGAATTGCTTGCATGTCTTGTTTTGTTCTAAAAGGAGGGGACAAAATTTAAAATTCATTTTGAAGTAAATATTGCAGTTCATTAAAATAATTCAGGACCTTATAACACCTCTTTATAAGTGTATTCTCACTTGGAAATATATGATATTGGGTCATATATGGGTAATACATATGACTTTCATCCAATGAGTTATAAATTCCACTGACTTCTGTAGAAATGTGATTAGGTTTTTGTTATAATACTTATTATAGTTCTTAAAAAATCCTTAAAGTAAGAAGTGTACTAATGGAAATTTATTACACTTAATTACAGAATATTTGCTAAACTTAATATGTCAGCTGAATTCCAAATTCCCTAAAAGTAGAAGAAAATATTCTACCCTCTTATTACCTGTATGTTTATTTTTAGAATATGCATTGTAACAGAAATAGTAAGAGACAATACTGATGAAATGCTTTCTGATGTGGAATTTTTCCATGTGTACTGGTACTTAGTGGAAACAATGTGCTTGATTTATACATAGGTCTTTAAGAAACCTTTTTGAGAACATGCTGTTGCTTGGGTTTAATTTTTTGTTTCATGAAGAATGGCATACCTTTTTTGTTTATCCACTGTTTCTATGGTATGTTCTACTTAAAGACTTCACCAGTTGATAGAGATGAAGGCTCTTTCCTGATGGCTGGTCAAATTCAGGTAAAAAACTTTAGAAAGAACAATCAGCAAACTCTGAGAGAAACTGTATAGCCCATATCCTAGGAACACATGGAGGCCTATTAAAGATTGTGATACTTCAAAAGTCATCCTAAATTTTGCTCATTTAAGAAAAATGAGAGGTGTTATTCCACCATTAGTGGAATTCCTAGCATGCCAAGTGTGAGTTGTCAATGCTACATTTTCAGGTTTTTTGTCTGTTCTTATTAAATATATGGGTTTACCCAATCTCGTAAGGCATTTTTCTCTTTGAATAAAGCTATTCCCTACCTCACAGAGCCAAATCCAGTTCCTATTTCTCCACATTAACTTCATAGTGGCTTCAGATTTGGAGTGAGACACAAATAGGTCAAGATCTGCACTCTAATTTCTACCAAAAGGGAGTCTGTGTATGCAAATGTGCAGGTTGGATCAGTCTCAGGGTACTGCATCCAGCCTGATGAAAGTGCACTGACAAGTATGCACTGACAAGTAAATTAATTATATTTTGAAAGTCTTTTAGTAACTAAAAAACCCAACCCAAAACAAAAAACAAGCAGATGTCTGAAAACACATACAATAAAATATACTACCACAAAGTTTCTTTTCTTAAAGAAAAACAAACAAATGCAAATTTTTAAGAGTGCCAGATCCTAAACAATAAAATATAGAAGCATCAGGTATCAGGTACAACCCTTGTAATATTCTGTAGTGTATTAATGTAATTACATATAACTTCACAAGGGAAAATAGAGATTTTAACCTCAGGTCCCTCAAGCTTGTGAAATTTTATATCTATCTAAATTATTTTTATAAGAATTAGTTCATATTTTCTTTTTTACATTAAAAAAAGCAGATATGGAAAGAAGAAGAAAAATAACAGTAATTTCTTTAGGTTTATAGCTGTGAAATACTTACTCTGCTGATTTGAAAGATTAAAACATGTTGCTGTTCCTTTGGGCTATTTTATTGTTCAGAAATAGTTTTTCAGGTTATCTTTCTGTCTTGTTCTGTGATCACTTCAGGGCTTACCAGGTTGCATTTCTATACCAGAGACCAAATTTCTAAGGTTTTTTAGAGTATCTGAAGAAATCATCTTTATGTGACTCCCAAAGAGAGACAGAAATAAATGTGACATAGCTATACAAAAAAAATATATTCTCTGTAGGAAGAGATAAGTATTCCTAGGGTATTAGGTTACTGCAGCACAATTTTTCACTCCAGTGTACCTGCATGTGCACTGCGATCTTTACTGTGTTATCAATGTAAGAAAGATTCTACTTTGTAAATAAATGTTCAACTTTAGGCATGTTAACAATTCAAATCATGCTAGTAAACCTGTTTGTGTAGGTACACATGTAAAATTTGCAGAATTGAAATAAATTCCTTAGGCTAAATATTCTACATTTATGTTTGTGAATTAGTGAATCTTCATAAATGAAGTGAGCTGAATTTACATTTTTGTTTTAAACCCGATTTTTTAATTGCTGAGGAATAAAAAAAAAAAAATAAGGCAATATGGCAATGAGAAAAAAAAAAATCAAGGTGATTAGTTAACTTAAAAGGACAAAGGCAGAAAAGAGATTTAGATCTGAGTACAAGATATGCATCTGAACTTTTCAGGGTCATGAAATTTATGCCAGCACTGATATGTTCTTTGGCTGAAAGCACAGCACATTAGTGCATCTCTCAGTCTATTAAAAATCCAACTGTGAAAAAAAAGGTCAAATAAGAGCTGACAAAATGGCTTAGATGCTTCATTTGATGCTGCAGTTGTTTCTTTAGTTCAACTGTTATTTTTTATCACCTTGGTTTCATGGTCCAATTCTTTTGATAACAGTTGTAGAAAATAATATCGTAATACTAGGCTCATTTTGTAAACTCAGTGTAGGCTAAATGTGCTACTTTATGATATGTTTTTAAAATAATTAAACTAAAAACAGGAAAAGATTTCAGTTCCCTGAATTTCAGGTGTCTTAAGTCTGCTGGAAGGGCTAAAACCAGAACTTAAATAGTACTGGAATTGGAATTGCATTTCACTAAGAACCCACACTCCATTTCATTTCCCTTCTATAATACCTTTAGTGTTCATATTGTATGTAGTCCCAGTGCAGTTGCTTATTCTCAGAGCTTCTCCATGACAATGAAATGTGAGTATTGGAGCCTTCCTAATTTCTAGCTCCACAGAAGTCAAGTCCACAGATACCTTTACAAGACTGTGGATGTGAACCAGTTTTCTTTCCATCACTGAGGCTGAGAATCTGCCTCAGTTTCTGTCAAAAAAATGTGCAGGCTGTCAGTTTTAGAAAAGAGATTCTAGCTGCCTTAAATTTTTTTTGATTCCTTGCTGCACAGAGATAAGGATGGTTAAGCTGACTGTCAAGTGCAATTTTATTATTTCTTTCTTTTCTGTTTTGCTGATGTTGCTTTGCCTAGGAGAGAAATAGATAACCACACTATAATCAGACTGACGAACTCTAGTATGAATTCTCACATTAACATTTTATAATGACGTTTCAGAATTGTTCGGTTGTCTTTTTTCTATACAGTGCTTTTACTTTGTGTGAGTTTTCTTTGTTATCCATGAGCTGGAGCAGCTTGATTTTAATAAACAAAATCATAAGTAAACAGAAATGGAGACAGGTGCCACAGTACTTATTCTCATGAGCTTCCCCTCAGAAGCTATTACACTGTAAAGGAGATAGATTTGCTTCTCAGGCTATCCTGCAGCTGGCCCTGCAACCCTACAAAAGCAAGGCAAGGCCCTGAATTTGTCTAGGTCTCAGTATGACTTCTGATCAGGTTGTTTGACTTCTGGTCTGAGGTTCTTCCAGACCTGGAACCTACAAAGCTCTTCTGACTCCAGCGTTCAGACATGGATATAGGCTTGAGTGGGTGGCTGACGTTTCCTCGAATTTGAGTGTTCTTTCTTATGGCACAGTTTTATTTTGGTGTTTTAGATATTTTAGTATTCCTTTTTTCATTTCTGCAGCCATCTTCACTCATCCAAAATAAAAATTAACATGGCTTCCATTATCCTGTAAGTGATAAGACTGATTTCAAATTTACAAAATTTACAAAAAAAATATCCCAAACTAAAAAAAAAAAAAAAAAAAAAAAAAAAAAAAAAAAAAACAAAAAAAAAAACCACAAAAAAACCTGTCAGCTGTCTAGCAGTGAAAAGGCAAATGTGATTCAAGTGTTATTATGACATTTCTCCTAGGAAGGTATACTTTGTGTATGAGACACAAGGTCCCTTGATCATGGCAAGAGTATAGGGAACATATTGAAGAGGAGAAATTTTCTGAAGCAATTTCTGCCAGGATCATGGAATACTTTAGATGTTAGCAGCTTAAACACCATACCTACTGACCAGCTGGAGCAATCTGTAGAAGGGACATGGCTTAAGACCAGCCAGCAACCCAGAACCATGCAGCTGTTCGCTCACTCTTCCCTCTTGTTAATCCCACACCCAGAGGGATGGGGAGGGGAATCAAAAGAACGTAACTCCCATGGGTTGAGGTGAGAACACTCCAGTAACTAAGGTAAAACATAAAACCACAACTCCTACCATCAATAATAATAATGATGATGAAAATAACAAGGGAAGAGAATACAACTGCTCATCACCTGCCGACTGATACACAGCCCAACAGAGCAGTGATCTAACCCTTTTGGATAACTGCCCCCAGCTTATATAGTGGGCATGATGTGCTGTGATGCAGAATACCCCTTTACACAGTTTGGGTCAAGTGTCCTGCCTCTGCTTCCTCGCAGTTTCCCCTCCTCCCTGGCAGAGCATGAGACTCAGAAAGTCCTTGGTCAGAGTAATCATTACTTAGCAGCAAATGAAAACTTCAGTGTCATAAGCACTGTTGCCAGGCCGAAAGTCAAAAGCACAGCACTGCATCAGCTACTAAGAAGGAGAAAAAAGACTACTACTTCTGAACCCAGGACAATATCCACTCCTTTTTCCACACCATTCACGTCATGCTCAGATCCCACATTTTCAATATACCTGTTATGGTTTAAGCCATGAATCATGCAGTTTGCTCAGTCACTCCTCTCTCTTTCTTACCCCACTCTGGGGAAAGGGAGAATGGGGAGAAGAATTGAAACAATATAACTCCCACAGATTGAGATAAGAACAGTCCAGTAACTAAGGTATAACACAAACCACTACTGCTACAACCAATAATAATGACAAGGGAAAATAAAAGGGAAGAGGATGCAAATGCTCACCACCTGATGACTGAGCCATGAACTGAACTCATCCGGGTTCCTGCCCCCAGATTTTCCATCCTGGGCATGACATGCTGCGCTACGGGATGCCTCTTTGGTCAGTTTGGGTCAGGTGTCCTGTTTCTGTTTTCTCCCAGCTTCCCCTCCTCCCTGGCAGAGCATGAGACTCAGAAAGTCCTTGGTCACATCAAACATTCTAAGACGTAACTGAACATCAGTGTTATCAGTGCTGTTCCCAGGCCGAAAGTTGAAAACACAGCACTGCATCAGCAACTAAGGAGAAAAATAACTGCGTATGCTGAGCCCATGACAGTATCCACCCCTTATTCTATACCATTCACCTCATGCTCAGATTCCACATTTTTAATATACCATCACACATATGTATATATGCATCCACACACACACAGAGGGAGAGAGCTCATCCTTCAGTGCATGGACCAATACCTATAAAGCTGCTGAGTCCATTCGGTCCGTGATGTCAAGCCCCATCTCTTGTAACAGTTTTTCAGAGCAGGGGAGGCTGTATGCAGCGTTGGATCATTGCCTGTTGATGCAGATCATTCCTTTACTGCAGAACTTGTCTGGTTTCATTAAATTTCATTCTTTGTTGGCATGACAGTTGGAAAGGAATTAGGGCCAGTCGCTGACGACTTGAAGACATCTAGTGGGTGGGATATAAGAGTATTACATAGCAGGTAACAGCATACAATTGAGTTAATTGGCTGTTTTCCCCTAAAATCTAATCCCCTTGAGGTACACATTGGACTTTTCCACCTTCCTGCATTACCCACCAAGTATATCAGGGTCCCTGAGCAAAAGCAATCCCACAGGTTGGTTTGCCTTTTCGTGAAGCAGGAATAACTCAGACTGCCTTCCCCAGCAAATTTTTTATATGCATCACAGGACCTTTGTCCCCCTCCACAGTATGTAGAAGTTCTGACTGGGCTGGACCAACCCTGTTGGCAGATCCTCTGGTGTTGACCAACCAGGTAGCTTTTGCAAATGTGTATCCCAATGTCTGAAAGTTCCACCACTCATTGCTTTCAGTGTAGTTTTTAACAGCCCATTGTACTGTTTGATTTTCCCAGAGGCTGGTGCATGTTAGAGGATGTGATATACTGCCAAAAATCCAAAACACAGTGCTACACCAGTACTACTTAAAGAAAAATGACTGCTGCTGCTGAACCCATGACATTTACCCACTCAGTGCCATGCTCTTTTGCCCAAGTGTCTATCAGGCTGTTCCAGAAATAAGTCCCATTGTCTGACTCAATTCTCTATGGGGTGCCGTGTTGCCACAAGATCTGTTTCTCAAGGCCCAGGATAGTGTTCCGGGCAGTGGCATGGGGTGCAGCATATGTTTCCAGCCATCTGGTGGTTGCTTCCACCATGGTAAGCACATGGAGCTTGCCTTGGCAGGTTAATGGGAGTGTGATGCAATCAATCTGCCAGGCCTCCCCATATTTGTACTTCAGCCATCATCCTCCATATCAAAGAGGCGTTTAAATTTTAGCTTTCTTAGTTGCAGCACATGTTTCACACTCGTGGATAACCTGGGCAATAGTGTTCATTTTTAAATTCCCCCCTCGATCACGAGCCCATCAGTATGTTGTATCTCTGCCCTGATGGCCTGAAGTGTCATGGGTTCACCGTGCCAAAAATAATTCACCCTTAAGTTGCCAATCTAAGTCCATCTGAGCCACTTCAAGCTTTATCCACCCATGGATTGTTCTCGACTCTTGGGTACATGAGCATCTATGTGGTGCACCTTGACTACCAGGTTCTGCACCTGGGCAGCAATATCTTGCCACAATGCAGCAGCCCAGATGGGTTTACCTCTGTGTTGCCAGTTGCTCTGCTTCCATTGCTGCAACCATCCCCATAGGGCATTTCCCAGCATCCATGAGTCAGTAGAGAGATAAAGTACTGGACACTTTTCTCATTCAGCAATGTCCAAGGCCAGCTGGATGGCTTTCACCTCAGCAAACTGACTCGATTCACCCTCTCCTTCAGCAGTTTCTGCAACTTGTTGTCGAGGACTCCATAGAGCTGCCTTTCATCTACAATGCTTTCCCACAATGCGACACGATCCATTAGTAAACAAAGCATATTGCTTTTCATGTTCTGACAGTTTATTATATGGTGGGGCCTCTTCAGCACGCATCACCTCATCCTCCTCTGGTGACATTCCAAAATCTTTGCCCTCTGGCCAGTCCATGATGACTTCTAGAGTTCCTGGATAACTGGGATTTTCTATTTGAGCTCCTTGTGTAATTAGTGCAGCCCACTTACTCCATGTAGCATCAGCTGCATGAAGTGTAGAAGAGACCCTGCCTTTGAACATCCAACCCAGCAAGGGCAACCGGGGTGCTAGGAAGAGCTGTGGCTCAGTGCCAATCATTTCTGAAGCAGCTCGAATCCCTTCGTAGGCTGTCAGCAGCTCTTTTTCAGTTGGGGTATACCTAGCCTCAGATCCTCTGCATCCTGGACTCCAAAAGATGAGGGGTCAACCTCAAGTCTCCTCTGCAGGTTTCTGCTGGATATTCCAGGTAGGACCATTCTGCCTGACTGCTGTGTACAGTATGTTTTTTATATCTGGCCCTGTCTGAACTGGTCCAAGGGTTACTGCATAAACTATGTCTCATTTAATTTGCTCAAAGGCTTGTTGTTGCTCAGGGCCCACTTAAAATCATTCTTCTTCCAGGTCACATGATAGCGCTTACAACCAAGCTGCAATTTGAGATGTGCATCCTCCAGAACTCCACAACACCCAAGAAAACTTGTGTTTCTTTCTTATTAGTTGCTGGAGACATTGCTGTTATCTTGTTAATCACATCTGTGGGGATCTGGTGACATTTGTCTTGCCATTTGATTCCCAACAACTGAATCTCCTGTGCAAGTCCCTTGACCTTACCCTGTTTTATGGAATACCTGTTTTTCAGACAGGTTTGGATTATTTTACTCCCTTTCTCAAAGTCTTCTTCCACTGTATCACCCCACATGATAATACCATCAATGTATTGAAGGTGTTCTGAAGCTTGCCCCTGTTCCAGTGCAGTCTGGATCAGTCCATGGCAGATGATAGGGCTGTATTTCTACCCATGGGACAATCCATTCCAAGCGTATTGGGCACCCCTCCAAGTCAAAGTAAACTGTGGCCTGCACTCTGCTGCCAGAGGAACTGAAAAAATGCCTTGGCAATATCAACCATGGCATACCGCTTGGCTGCTTTTGACTCAATTTCATACTGAAGTTCTAGCATGTCTGGTGCAGCAGCAGTCAATGGTGGTATGATTTCATTCAGGCCACAAGAGTCTACTGTTAGTGTCTACTCTCTTAGACTTTCACACTTGCTATATGGAGCTATTAAAGGGTGAGTGGGTCCTACTGATCATTCCTTGACTCTCCTGTCTATGGAACAGCTTATGGTTGGGAAACAGAGAGTCCTGGTTGGTGCGATATTGCCACCGGTGTGATGTTGTGGTCGCAATTGGCACGTGTTGGTCTTCAACCTTCAGCAACCCCACAACAGAAGGATCTTCTGAGAGACCAGGCAAGGTGGACAGCTGCTTAATTTCCTCTGTCTCCAAAGCAAGGATATCAAAAGCCTGTTGGCATTTCTTTGGGTATTTGAAGTACCCTCCCCTGAAGTAGTCTGTGCTGAGGATGCATGTAGCCTCTGGATCAGTCACAATGGGGTGCTTTTGCCATTCCCTCCCAGTCAGACTGATTTCAGCCTCCAGTACAGTCAACTATTGGGATCCTCTTGTCACTCCAGAAACAGAAATGGGTTCCACCCCTCAACAGCTTGACGGCATCAGGGTACACTGCACGCTGGATTCTACTAGAGCCTTATACTTCTGTGGGACAGATGCGCCAAGCCATCTGATCCACACAGTCCAGTAAATCCGATTGTCCCCTACATTCACCTGGCTGTTGTCTCTCTAATAGTTGTTATAATATTGGTCACTCACATCTTGTGTAAACTGAGTAGTCTTCTTTATCACAGGAGCTGGAGTAAAATCAGTTCTCCCCTTCCATCTGGGAACCTACTCTCCAGAGACTGAAGCCACAGCTTTCATGGGATGATCAGCCTTATCTTTGTTCCCCTCTTCAATTCATGCACCAATTCCTCCAGAGCTGAGATAGGTTTTCTATCCCACTTCATCACGTCTTCTCTGTGATCCCACAGGTAAAACCATAGGGTGGCCCCTGGCACATATCTCTTGTATCTTCTCTCTCAAGCAGCAGGACACTTTTTGTTAATAACTGAGAAGTGTGCTAGTACATGTGAGGAGCTGGATAGTTCGGATAGATCATCTCTCAATTGTTTGAACTACTGGGACAGTTTTTCCTCAACTGAAATAATGGAAGGGGTGAGATTGTCCTCAGACTCTCAGAGTTGAGGAATCATTTCATCTACTCTTCATAGTACTATGTCATTCCAGGTTATTGCTGCCAATGAATGGGCATATGATGATGGTGCCTCCAGTGTAAATTTCCACCACATGGGTAATGTGCATTCTGTTGTGGTCAGAGATTGATGTACTTGTTGCTGGAACTGGTGTAAGTTGATGTAATTGAAGTTGGAGTAGCTGTGTTATCTGTTGCAGTCGGAGTTTGGCTAACTGCTGTACTTGTCACTAGGGTTGGTGCAGCTGCTATATTTGAAGTTGGAGTAGCTGCTGTGTTTGGAGTTAAAGTAGCTGCATTGTTAGCTTCCTTGTCATCAGATCCAGAGACATTTTTTTCCTTTTTGAAGTTGTTGGATGGTGTTGAATATTGCTCTGTAAGGATAGACTTTAAGTGTTTTATCAATATTTCTGGATTTTGCACTTGTTCAGTGGTGAAGTTTCAAAGCACTGAAGGGTCCCACTTCCCCAGATACTTGCCCACACTATCCTACACACCTTGCTACTGATGACAGTCAAGCCTTGGGGAAAATATCTTGGTTTTCTTATATTGTTGTCTAACCCTAGTCAAGGCCCAAGCCTGACTCTGCTTAACTCTCAACATCAGATGAAATGGTCATGGGTAAAACACACTCTGTATGCATGCCAACATGGTGATTTCCATCACAATCATCAGACAGGTCTCAAGGGTACTCTGAGGCCATTCAAAACCTACAAAATTCTCAAACAATGTTGCAAATAGACTGGTGGGGGAGCTGGCAGCATAAGGGAATGTCTCTTTCAAGGGTTGACCACCCAAGGAGGAGAAAAAATATGCGTAATTGCTAAATACTTCTATTATATACCTCCCAAACTATAGAAGTGGTGACTACAGTGGGAATGCAAGCCAGACCAGTTTCATTATCAATGATTTCATTGTATTGCAAGTCATTACCATAAAGTACAATAACACAACGACCTTAGCCCAAGACTCCCAGCTGATAAACACTAAGACAGCAAATACCGGCTGTAAGTAAGGTACAACATGCTAAAATTCTGAGACCAAAAGGAACAACTTTGAGAGCCAATAAATCAGCATTGTGAGGAGTGACTATTAATCAGAAAAAATGAATGCTTATCAAAAATACAATTAGTCACGCTTTGGTCAGATCTGTCATTATCTCAACCCTTCATGCCCCACATTGTGTGCCAAAAACAACCGTTGTGGCTTAAGCTCAGCCAGTAATACAGAAACCATGCAGCCATTCACTCACTCCCTTCCCTTGCTGCTCTCCAAGTTCCGCAGGGATGGGGAGGAGAATCAAAACAATATAACTCCCATGGGTGGAGATAAGAACAGTCCACTAACTAAGGTATAAGACAAAACCACTGCTGCTACCACCAGTAATAATAATGATAATGTAAATAACAAAGGAAGATAATACAACCGCTCGCCACCTGCCAACTGATACCCAGCCCAACCCGAGCAGCAATCTAGGCCTCCCTGGTAACTGCTCCCAGTTTATATAATGGGCATGATGTGCTATGGTATGGAATACTTCTTTGGTTAGTTTGGGTCAGGTGTCCTGTTTCTGCTCCCTCCTTGCTCCCCCTCTTCCCTGGCAGAGCATGAAACTCAGAAAATACTTGTTCAGATTAAACGTTACTGAGCAGCAACTGAAAACATGGGTGTTATCAGCATTGTTTCCAGGCTGAAAGTCAAAAACACAGCACTGCACCAGCTACTAAAAAGGAGAAAGATGACTGCTGCTGCTGAACCCAAGACAGGATGAAATACATACTGAACTGAATAGGCATCTGAAGATGCCTGTTTTTTCTTAATTGGTAAGTTGTAAATTCCAATGAGTTATTAGTTCCCTCACTGCCTACTTCTCTTTCCAGTGCCCCCTATCACCATACCTATGTCAGGGGTAAGTCAGGTCTCCGTTAACAGACACCAATGTCTTTGACAGTTTGGAGTCAATGCCTGCTGACCCCACTATCCTGTGGCTGTTGCTATTGTGTGTTAATGTATATATAAGTAGGTAAAAAGAAATTGGTGAAACCTGAATCCTAAATATAAGGAAGCAGAAGGAATCAGAAAGTTTGTGAATAAAGGTATTAAAGAAAACCCTTCCTCCTATGGATTTAGGCAGTGGAAAAAGTAAGGAAGCAAAAGACATTGCGTTAACAGAAAGAGCAAGTAGTTCTTCATTCTTTCATAAAGCACCACTGGTATTAGACAGCAAATGTGTGCAGTCATTTCTTTCTGGAAATACAAAGTAGCAAGAGGTCGAGCAGTTTCTGGATTTTTAGATAGAACTTTTTTGTGTTGTTTTTAATCAATGCTATCTGAGCATTAGTCTGTTCTGGTTCTGCCTTCTCATTCTTTCTCCCACTTCCTGAGGGTTAGGGAAAAAAAAAAAAAAAAGAATAGTAGTAGACCTGAATAATAAAAAATACTGGCTCCAAAAATCTACTGTACTGTTTTTTTGTGGAAACTGTCTGTCTCTTAAGATTAGCAGAGAGCTTTTCACTGAAAACCCCAAATCTGTACTACAGGCATATAGCCACATCATATGAAACCATGGTCTGCTAGTGATGTATCACAGAATCCTTTTCTTGGCAGCTACTTTGATGTGTTGTCTTACAAGAAAGATAAAGTAAGATAAAAGTCTTCAGACTTTGTACAGTCATGGGAGACTGAAATTGCCATCTTACACAGAAAATATTATTTTCTGCCTCACAGGTGTATTTCAACATAAACCATAATGCCACACAGCAAAAAGTTTTAATTTTACTGCTTTAAAGCTACCGTTTTGGGGGTTTGCTTTGTTTAGGCTACCATCATTCTAGAGTATTTCTCTATCACTTTCAATATCAAAAGCAAAAGTCACATTCATAACTTGAGGGTAAAATTAGCTATACAGCTCTTCATGTGCATTGTCATTAACGAAATGTATGCAAACCTAACATATATCGACTTGAAAGCACCTATATGGTTGACAGAGCAGTCTACAAGAAAGTTGAAAGTTTGCCCCTACTGGCAGACGTCTACTATATTAGTTGCATGGAATTAATCAGAGGCCCAGTACTCATGATTTGTCTGAAACACTTTGGAGTTTCTTTTCTCCTTCCTGAAATCAAAATATGCTTTTTGTTTGAGTTAATTGTAGGAGATCATTTCAGTACAAGCCTCCTATGAGACAAAATGCAGGAAATACCACATTTTAAAAATATTAATATTTCAGGGTGAAAAATAAGATAGCAGGTTGATTTCCTTTTGACAATTCTTACAATACACTTAGTTTATTTGATATCTTGCCCCATTAAATCTGCAAGACAATAGCAAGTATTTTCTTCACTTTTTTCCTCCTCAGTATCCTTCCTGCAACATTCTAGTCTTAATTTTAAAAAATTATTTCTGAATTATATTAATATATTTTCCTATCTATATGAAAGACATTACAGCCTTTCAATAATTTCCTTGGCCTTCTTTTCCCTCCTCCACCTCTGTACATGCACAGACAGAATGACACATGCTACTTTTTTTTTTAGTTGGAAAATATGAAAATATGTCATATACTCAGCTTGCAGTGCTGCAATAGCAAAGCCCTGCCTAGTTAAGGAACAATTTCCATGGTCCTTTTCCCTGATTTTTCATAAATCTAACCTACAGCAAAAGTCATCATGTATAATTTGAAAGAATGTACTCATTTGGGAGCTCTTAGTGTTGTAGAGAGGGCAACTGGAATGACAGATGACCTTGGCAATGAATCCAAGGAACAGCTGTGCTGTTTTTTTGAAAGGTATATATTCAAATGCAATTCAAAATATCCCTATTAGATACTTCATAAATCCCATAGCTTCCAAAAAGTAGATATATTTCAGAAGTTGCAAGAATCCTTAAACTATGATCCCCATTCAATATATTCCTCCAAATAATCCTACTGATGAAAGCTATAAATCTGGATATTTTTTCACCAAGTCTTTCATTAAGTGCATTATTTTGTACTTTTCAGTTTATTATTTTTATATATTTAACTAAACTTTCATCCAGCTCTTCAAGGATGCTGGATAATATGGGAGAAAACCGATAATCTATCTTACTTCACCCTTACATCAATAAGTAGGTTGTTTGTTAAATATTCTACAATCATCTCTTAAAAACTCTGACCCTCAGAAATGAAAGAAAATATCTAAAATCTTCTCCAAATGTCTGGTATTTTATCTAAAACTGCCATTAGAGGTATTTTCCTGCTATGTGTGTTGAAGCTTAGAAGCAGTAACCACTATTAGATTGATACATTTGTACCTGATATATTTGCATTCTTTCCCTTGGAAGAATCCTGTATTTGCTTTCTGACAAATAATAGACACTGTGAAGCAACAGATATAAATAGATAAAGGCTGTAAAGTCTCCTTTTGTCACCAAATATGGTATGTTTTGAAGATAACGTTCAACATACTCTTCTCTGCATAGAGTGCTTAAGTATAAAAAGGATACTTGTGATATATTAGTCAAAACAATTTGATAATTGTCGTAGTTTGAGGCCCCTCAAACAGTTCTGTGCACCCCCCCCCCACCTCTTTCTTCCCCAGTCCTGGGGAAAT
>JASSUY010051495.1:7666-32807 GCA_032466535.1 Forpus xanthops | reverse complement strand
TTTTTTTTTTTTTTTTTTTGGGGGGGAGGGTTGTTTTTCTGTTTTTTTTTGCTTTTTTTTTTTTTTTTTAGAAAAAATTCAAAAAGACATGCAACAGTGAGGCCAGAAAAAAAATAAACTGTAAAATCCAAAATCTGTGACCAGTTCTATGAATGGCCTGTTTTTTCACAAGTTCAGCTAACATGTTTTAAGAGATTTCAATAGATATTTCAATAGATCTGTTCTTGGCTATGCATGATTTCTTTGTATAGTTCCAACCCCAATGCCGTGGGCAGGGACAACTCCCACTAAACCATGCCATCCAAGGCTCTGTCCAACCTGGCCTTGAACACTGCCAGCGATGGAGCATTCACAACTTCCCTGGGCAGGGGGGTTGGAACTAGGTGATCTCAAGGTCCTTTCCAACCCTAACTGTTCTATGGTTCTATGCCATTATAGTCCTTCCTCGTATTCTTTTATAGAATATGACATCACCAGTATCTGTAGCACCAGTCACTGTATTGGCAGAGCCTTGGATTTCATGTGTGTGGAAATGTCAGATTCATAAAATGCCATGGTAAACTGGAATTCATAAATCAATCACAAAGGAGTTTTATTAAGCTCAGTGTTAAAGGAAGGCAAAAGCTTTAGAGGATCCATAAATAATGTAAAATTGATTAGAAAATATTTCTAGGAAAAGTGATTAAAAGTCAGCAGTATTTCTTCACAACAGTCCGAACAGATTTGTAGAAAGCTGAGAAGTCCATAATTTCCTTTTATTTTATTAAGTCTCATCTAGAAAGCACCTAGTTCTGTTTGCAAGCAGCACTTTTCACTTGCCAGATGCAGTAGCATGGGATACTTGCTGCAAGACAGAGTTGGTAGAGAGGAAAGTACTGTGATGTTACCTAGATAGCAGTGGCTGCAGAAGTAAATAATTTAATTCTCCTTTGATAGCACCTGCAGAGAGAATGATGATGCAGACATATGTAGAGCTCTGTAGCTCCCTGGTACTAAAACATGGAGAACTATGATCAGAGACATGTAGGTGCTTGGGGATCTGCCAACCTGTGTGAGCTGCAGCCTAACCCCTGGGAAACTCAGGTTACCATTTTCTTTTTGCCAGTCCCTGTTGGGTCTGTGGGAGTAGCAGGATCCCTCTGGTGCTGGTCTGTTTGTGAGACTGCAGGGTTGCAGTTGAGGTGCAGCTGCTTTGTGATGCCAGATGTTTAAGCTGCTTTTCTCTGCTTTGCTTTCCCCCATCTAATGTCCTCAAGGCATTTGGATGAGTACCAATACCTTCTTTTCAGCTGTATCCTAGGGAAAGCTGTCTCAGTGGCCACACTATTTCCCATGCTGAAGATTATTCAGGAACTGCTGCCCTTGGGATGGAGAGGACATTACTGAACAGATCAAGCACAAATACAGCTGTGTGTTTGTGATGCCTGGTCAGCTGCTCTCCATGTCACTTCCATCCAACTCTGGGTGAGCATCTGAATTTGGTCCTGTAAAGGTCTCTTTCTATGCAACATATTTAAATTAGACTAATACATTATGATGATTTTTTTCAGTTGTTGTTATATGGGTAAAGCCTGATAATATAAAAAGCAGTTAAAATGATTCAAGTTATTCACACTGCAGGATGTACCAGATGTCACAGTCCTGCCCTCGAAAGAGGCAGACCTGCTGACCTGATATTCTGTGTCTCACATCTGAGTTATATGGCTCAGTTTTATTGCACATAGGGTGTTAGGTTAGGGTCAGTTTCTTATCTTGACCATGTCATCTACCTTCAGTTACACAAAAGTAAGCAGGCCCAAGAAATTTTCTCATGATACTATTCTATATTTTAAGGCATTCCACTGTAAGCAGCTATGAATGTAGCAGTGACCTTTTTACTGCTTTCAAAATGAAAGATCTCTCAAGCCATAGAGGTTTTGAAAAAAAAAAGTAAAAGTACAGAGCTGAAATGAAATTCCCTAAGCACAGCCAGCATCTCCTGTGCTCCTTTGCACTGTTTTCCATTTTGGGCACAAAATAAAAAGTGTGTCTTGGCTGTGTATAATTAATGTCATGGAACTGTGATCCTGGCATGACACAAGCTGTATCACTGAGAGCAGAAGGTAAGAAGAAATTGTCATTACTCAGCAATTTACACAGGAGGATGAAGGGGAAAGGCATTTTAAATTAATGGTTCTAAGGCCTTGATGTTGCCCTGCCACATTTCATAAATCTTTTCTGAGCAGTATCTCCTGTGAAAGGGACTTCACAGTTGCTTAGGGAATACCAAACAGGTACCTTTTTTTCAGAAGGAAACTGTTTTTACATTTTACTTCAAAATGCACCCCATGGAAGGCAGTAGTGTTTCAACTTATACAGTAGCACTAGATGTCCACTGACTGAAGAGTCCTTTTCAAAGCCATTTCTCTTTGAAACAATGCCTGTCTCCTTTGATAAAAGGTTGAGCTCCCCCCATCGTGCTTGAGTGCCACAGCAGAGAGCTGTCTGAAGGCTGATCCCACTCCAGCAAAGCAGAAATGTCCCATTCGTCTCACAGCCCAGCTGCAAGCTGAGACCCCAGCATGCCAAGCACATGGTTGTTTCTGCCTTTGAGAGTCCTGTGAGCACTGTAAAATCAGTTACTTCATACAAGCACCACAGCACATTTCAACCTTTCTTTAAAACAACTAGGGAGCGGGTTTAGGTACTTCTAAAGCTTTGGGAATATAGCAGGGGTGGGAAAACCCACTGCACATGGTATTTGCAGTACTGAACTTTCATTTGGGATGTTTCAGCAGCAGCACTGTGGCAGCAGGCAGTGTTTCTCCCTGATAGTTGCCCTGTTACAAGACTTTCTGCATCTTTTGGCAGAGCTGGCAACGCATCCTACAGCATCGCATCTGTCGTAGGTAACCTCACATGTTGTATAGGTTCCTCTCAAAGATTTTAGTAATGGAGCCAATCAGTCTTCATGTGAACTGTTTGCATTAACTGGCATTTACAACACAGTAGTTAGTGCACAGTCAGAGAAGGATAGATGTCCTCCCTTAATATATTCAGTAGCTGTTTATGTTCCTTATAGTACCACCTCCAATGCACAAAAAGCTTTTACCTCACATTGCCTCCTCTTGGGTACTAAAAACACTTGAGCGATAGCACAAGTGACTCCCTTATGACAGTTATTTCCCAAAAATAATTCCTTATGTCTCCCTCATGATTGTCATTTGCTGCAAAATCATTTCAACTATGATCCATACAGTGCCACTAATGCATTTTGTGACTAAAAGCAACCACTACTTAGCACTGAAATCCTAAAAAGATTGCATACAAAAAAACAAGCAGGAAAAAAACTGCACCATGTGTCCACAGGCAAAGCCATAGGGAAAGAACTGGAAGAGGAAGGCAAGGTTTCCCTTGAACTGGCAGGGCAGCTAGAAGCTGTTTAGAGGGTCACAGTGCAAGGGCAAGGTACCTCCTCCGTGCCCTGATGGTCACAGCCAGCCATGGCAATAGCAACTCCTCAAAGTTTTCTGTGGGAGGAGCAAGATCATGTCCAGGGAGCAGAGGAGAGAAGATGCTGAGAGGTTTGACAAGCCCTTTACAGTACACTTATGGGAGAGCATAGCCCCATGTATTGGTCAGTGCTGCCTCTGCTCATGCCCAGGAGCTACATTTTACCTTCCCAACCTGAAAACTTGAGGTTGGTGTGGCCACTGTGTTAGCACTGCCCCTGCTAGTGCTACAGTTTTGTGTGTCATGGTAAGCTGAGCTTCTCATTTTTTATCAATAGACAAAATCTTATAGGGCACACAGAAGGCGCCGAGTTAAACCTTCTAAGGGGCACAGATGCAAGAATCATTCAGGGAAGTGTCAATTAAGAAAAATACTGACAACCCCCCTCATCCCAACTTCCATTTTTTCACACAATGAAATCATGTTTATGATGTTGTAGAAAGGTATCATGCTGCAGAGACAGAAATGTAGTTTGCTGGACTCTTTCTGTCCCAGAGGGCTTGAAAACATGACTTAGGAAGAAAAATGGAAAAATGAAGCTTTAGCTTAAGAAAGGGGACACATTAAAATTATATGCAAAAACTACAGAAAAACCTTTCATAATCAGGGCAAGGAATAATATGGTGTCCACGTTAATGGCGGATAGACAAGGACTAAAATTGCACTATGGATGGAATTAAATACTAGGAAAATCCTTATAATGGTAAGAATGTATTTATTTTGGAAGATGGGAAAGTTGTGTTGTCTCCATCACTGGCATTCATTAGTAACATGTTACCAGGCTGGGCTGGACTGATGTAAGTGTTGATCCTGCCTTGAAATGGGGGGACAGGTCACATGGCTTCTTGAGGTTCCTTAAAGCACTCCAAATGTGTTTGCAGGTACAATAGAAAAAGTATTAATTCTCACTTTATTTAATTGCAGATAAATGAAGTATTTGTTGAATAACGACCAGTTTGCTCAGTGAATGTTTAATGCTTTATATTTGGTTGAATCCACACATTATTTAATGTCCCCTATTAATGTTCTTGTCAGACAGCTTTCAACAATGACTAGGAATCTTTCTGCATTTCAGCAGACAGCATAATAACAGTTTTAAGTGGAATGATCTGTTTCTTTTGTAATATACTCATTACAGGTGGAAATTAGAAAGCTTATTTGAGAAATGTGAAGGGCATTAAAATAAAATGAGCTCCCAGATGAGAGCTGGGCTACATGTGAAAAAAACCCTGTCTGAAAAGGAATTTACAAAGATGTATGGACTGTACAAGTTTGGAATGAATAGCATGGCTTTTACAAACATGTGATATCAGCACAGCTAATTTCAGATGACTGATGGGGAAGGCTCTTATGCCTGGAGATAAAAAAAAAAAAAGAAAAAACCCAGTTCAAGTAACTCAGGAATTTTCTGCTTAAGTATAAGGGACATTTTGAACCTTTGTTTTCTCTGGTGAAAAGTATGACAGTAGCTGAAATGAAGCACTATGCAAACACGATGTAATTCACCTGTGTGAGAAGGAGTTTCACCGCAGCACGGACATTGTAAATTGGGATTCTGATCTGCTACCCAAAAAATTCTCTGTAGTTAGAAGTGCTGTCCCATAACGTAAAAATCAAATAGATCCAGGGGGGATCTCTGCCTCTTCCTGAAGCTTAAAAAGCATGGGTTTAGCAATAAAAGGTCTACAAGAATGTATTGTAAGGTTTTAAAGTCCTGTACTGAATATGTATATGTAGGCTTTTCCATCGGTGCAGAGTTAAGATTTAAAAATAACCCTTTTTTGAAGAATTGAAATTGAACATGATTTGGGGATAGTAAAAATGTGGAGGAAGAAACATCTTGTGGGAAATACTGTCTAAAATCATAAGCATTTTGCTGAGAAAAGGTGAATGTGCAGAGACTATCATGCAATGATGGTTAACTTGTGATGGCCTTTTGCAAAGGGAAATGTTTAACAGAATCACAGTAAAGCTGCTGAAGAGGCAGTGTGAATATTGCTCCAGAAGTTGCCTTTGAAGGCCAAATCCAAATGAGGACGCAGACTTTGCCACTCCAGTTCCAGCTCTTCCTTCCCTGTCCAGCACTGGTTTTGCTGTGCTGTGTCAGCTGTACCTGGATACAGGGGTGTTTCTGACTGTAAATCTAGTGAGTAGGTCTCGCAAAGCCATGTGACCTCAGCCATGTCTAGCTGACTTTGGGAATGAGCTCTGAAACCCCGCCATGGTGTATAACAACTGGCTCAGGGTAGAGGTGAGGGCAAATATTCTTCACAGATACTGCAATGGAACAGAGGCAGTTGTTTTTAAAAATGTGACCTCCAAGGGATACCATTACACTTTGACGAATTTTATTCGCCATTTGTGATTTTGAGAAGCTATTTTATTTGTTGATGAACTCCAGTTTTGGTGAGAAAGATAAAAGGGATCTCAAAAAATTGCCATAAAATGTATCTGTATGGGAAAATGGAATCTGACATTTGTACTTTATTAGCAATTAGGAGACTAGATTGAGTCTTTAGATTTACCACTGTATTATGAAAGAAGCCGGTAATGGTTGATTTTACTTTCAGTAGAATGGAGACAAAAGAGTTCCTATCCTCTCATTCTTAGTTGACTTTCTTTACTGCCTCTACTGAAGACGTTTCTTAACTAATTACAAGTACCAGAACAGAAGCCCTCAGCATCACCACTGTGATAAACTAATTTATAAGAAGAATAGATCAGGTGCTTTCTAACTTGCATAAAATGAGTTAGTATAGCCTAACACGAAAAATAATAATGCTGAAAGGCAAGCCTGCAAAAAGAGCTGGCTGAATAATTCATACTTAAATTGAATCTGATAAATTTAGCTCCTTTTCTCCATTGACAGGAAGCCTATATACAGTTGACTGTTTCTGCAAATTTGCTCCATTATTCTATGATTCATGTGCTCTACAGATTTCTTTTGGAGCATTGTCTGTATTGTTTAAATGTGACTGGCTGTGTAAGTCACACAGTGTTTTTTCTCTTTCTTTATGGCGCAGCGCTAATACTAACAACCAGGACTCTGATACTAATGTTTATGGAAAACAAACATAAAATTCTCTTTCTATAAATATTTGAGCATAAAAACTTAGCACTTGCTTTACATGAATATTGATAATAGTAAAATATGGTGTTACGGGTTTTCCGAATGTTCATGGAAAGTTAAACAAAGTCAGAGGCAGACTGCTTGCAAGTGTGACTGAACATTCATGCCGGTTTTCCCTGGTTTCAGAACTATGACACAATTCTAAGCCATGCAGTTGTCAACAGGATACTTTTATTCTTTCCTCACCCTAATTCATGTTTCTTATACGTGAATCCTGACATGGATTTAGAAATGGGAGACGACCTATCAGTACTGATGATGTAAGGTGTGTTCTAAGAACACAGAATATTACAGCATTAGTTTAGATCCTCGGAGAACTGCATGATGTCCTTGATGGCAGCCTTGCTGGTATGCTTGCTCCTAACATGACCCTGCTGGCAGGTCAACAGGGAGGACAAAACCCTAAAACTTTATTGATTTTTCAAGGTAACTGTGGAAATACCTGCAGTGAGTCACTGGAAAGTACATGTGTCTGAGTTCACTCTGTCTGTCAGAGTGCCAGCTGTTTTAAAAAAACCAGAGTTTCCTGAGTCCCCAAGTAGCAAAGCAATTTCAGAAATACAGCAAGATAAACAAGGAGGAAAATACAAAAGCAAAACAGTAAGTGCAGGCTGGGTATTCTCTTGAAACATCAAGTGTTAATCACAGACTGCAGCAAGGAATGGAAAACATGGAAAAAATACTGAGTAGTGATATTTTGTAATTGCGAATGGCATGGTGAGTACCAATAATCTTCATCATACTCAGAAACTGTAGAAACACTGTCTGAGTGATGCTTGAGAAAACAAGGAATACTTGTGAAAGAGCATTCTTTCGCTCTTGGTACTCAGCTTCTACATGAGGAGATTGATGGTGGAACAGAAGATGTCTTTTGTGTTTGTAGTTTAGCTCTTGTGTTGCCAAAATCATGGAGTATCATAGTCCAACTGGCAGCTCAAGTCCTGATATCATGTGCAGGATTCTTTCTTCAGGTCTCCCTTTTCATCAGTGCACCCAAGGACCAGCATTTCTGCTGCTTTAACAGCCCCTACCACTCATGCACTCGCCCACAGATAGTGCTTAAAGCTTGAACTGGTGGTTCCTGGTATCACAAGGGGAACTGGCTTCTCTACATGGGTCTGGTTTGATTGGCTTCCAGTGCTGGAGCACAATCCTTCTAGATAACAAAGCTAGAGCACATTTGTTCGTGAGCAGTATTTCCTCATAGACACTTAAGGAGAAAAAGATTTGACCCTAGCAGCTTCAAAAAAACCCTAAAGCTGGTGTTTTCTTTTTTGACCTGTGTTATTGGATCAGTGAGTTTTTTTGAGCGGTTGTTTGCTGAAACAGAATTAGAAGGTGGAGGAGCTGACATTTCAAGGATGTCTTTGGTACACAGAAGAAATCGAGTATAAATATATTTTGGATTCATGAATTTGTATGTTTGTACTGAGATATCTTTCTGTTTGAAATACAAGGACTACAGCAATATGCATCCTTTGCTGACATACAAGATACACTTCCTGCTGGTGAAGAGCAGGTGCTTCTTCCTGGAAAAACATCTGCGGTTTTAGTATGTCCAGAATTATTGCTAATATTCTGCCTTCAATTTCTTGTACAAAAGGAGTATGTATTTAAATTAGCATTCTATTTTAACGAAATAATTCTCAGTTAATAATTACAAGGTTACCAGTTCCCTTCTCCAGTTACAGAAATTCTTCCACAGTCAAGCTAGGAGCTCTCCTCATTGATATTAATACATCAATCTAATTATAACAGCCTCAGATAAATGGACAAAAGAAATGGATTCAATTCTGCCCTGCTTCGCAGTCGCAAGAATATCTCTTTTCAGTTCATATCTTTGCATTGCAGGTCATATAGCACGTAAAATTTCAAAATAAAGCCTGCTTACTGCTAGTTAAGTTTGCTCTCTGCAATGCCATCAAATACATTTTCGGCTACGACACTATCACAAATATTCCATTTTGTTGCTAGCACTGAACATCTTTATGAAGTCATTGTCAACTTGTTATTACAGTAACATGTGGCTTATAATAAGATATTTTTATATTCATTTTTAACATGTTTAAATATCCAGTTGCCTTTACTTTGCCCTATGTAATAAATGACTAAATGTGCAGAAGGTTAATGTAATAGGCAAAATAAATCAATTTCAAGTTTCAACTAATAAACCTTAATAGTTGGGCAAATCTCATCAAAGTTTTCTGTTTGAAGTTAATTTGACAGTGGACCTGACATCAAGAAACAATTACTGGCTTTAAAGTGGTTCTTGTCTTTATCTCCCATTTTAAGACACATCAAGTGAAAGAAGCAAGGGAGATGAAATGTTATGTTTAACATTAAACTCCTGAGCATGTAAGTTCATTTTACTTGCATATTTTGAGAAGTCAATGAAATGCAAGGGCTAGGACTTGACCTCTTTGCATTGTATTTTGTAATTACAGCTCATAGGAATTCATGTTATTGTTTAGAACAGGGATGCTGTCAGATGTCTGTGTGAGTGAGCTTCTTTGTACTTGTTCTAATGATTTTACTAAAGGCATAGCTGCCAGCTCTTGTGCTCCTGGCTAGAGACTCAAAAGCAAGGAGCTTGCCTAAAGTGAGATACAATGATATCACATCTCTGGCTCCATTAAGAAGCTTGCTGCTAGTTGATGCTTCCTCCTGATGAGCAAGGTCACCTGGTAGGCTGCAGTCCATGGATGCAGAGAAGATGAATTAATTAAAAAATTAAGATGAGTGTGTAAGAGGTATTGATTTTACCCTGAGACTTGTGTCTCTTCAGACCAAGTCAGGTAAAAGTCCCTGGTCCTAGTGCTAGGTGTCCTCAGCTTTCCAAATTAGAATTAAATTTCTGCTAAAATGGGTTTTGGAAGCTAAATAATGCTGAATAAATAGAAATATACACAAAGCTATTTCAGGATCCCTGGACTGGCATGCCTTCACTCAAATGATATGCATCTAGCTGTGTCTGTGAAGCTAGGCACATCAAAATGTCCTTGTCTTAAATTCAAACTAAGAGAATCCAACTATTTTATTCAAAACCTCAACAGCCTTGCCTCAGTTTATTGACTACTTGTGTGCTGTATCATATAACTTGCCGTATTTTGTGTAGGCAGCAAATGCATCCATTTGCTGCAGATTTCACAACAGCAACAGATCAGAACTTTGCTTGAATCCCTATATTTGGATGAACAGCCCATAAAGGATGGATCCTAGAACGTGTGCATTTTCTGGCACTAGTGAAGAATATGATGTTCTTGCCATAAGTGTAACCAATGTAATTTGTGACAAAATGGACAAAAAAAAAAAAATGGACTTTTGCAAAGCATTTGTCCTGTGTAGCATCCTTGTCTTTAAATTTGAGAGAAATGGATTTGATGGATGACCACTTGGTGGATAAGGCATTAGCTGGATGGTCACACTCAAAGAGTTGTGGTCAATAGCTTGATGTTAAAGAGGAGAGCTGTGACAAGAATTGTTCTTCAGGGCTCTGTATTGGGACTGGTGCTGTTCAACTACTTTGTCGGCAGCATGGACAGTGGGATTGAGTGCACTCTCAGCGAATTTGCAAATGACACCAAGCTGTGTGGTTTGGTTGATACACTGGGGGGAAGTAATGCCATCCAGAGGGACCTTGACAGGCTTAAGAAGTGAACCCATGCCAACCTCATGAAGTTCAACAAGCCCAGGTGCAAGGTCCTGTACCTGGACTGGGGCAATTATGAATACAAATATATGTAGTGAAAGTGTTCAGGGCCAAGTTGAACAGGGCTTTGAGCAACATGATCTAGTAGAAGGTGTCTCTGCCCTGGTAAGGGATTGGAACTAAATGATGTTTAAGGTCCCTTCAAACCCAAACTGTTCTACAATTCTATGACTTAACTTGACATATACCAAGAGTAGAAGTCTGTTGCTTCTGGACAATGTGATAGCACATTTTGTGACTTGAAGTGTTCTATAACTGATATGATAAGCCACTGACATTCTTTGGAAGATTTTGAAAAGATTTTTTTTCTTACTATAATAACCTGATTTGCCAACAGAATAGACTTCCAGTCTAACTGCAGACTGTAGAGTTACTAATTAAGACTCCAGAAACAGCTGAAGAGGTACAAATGAAGTAAAAAAAGGAGTATAACTACTGAGAAAGCACAGAGAGAAATAGCATACCACGTAGAAGCATCAAAATGAGCATAATACAAAATGTAGATCAAAGCTGAATTGAAACTGACCATATCCTGGTGATAAGCATAATAGTGTCTCTATTGATGTTATTAAATATTTCCTGCAACAGGAAAGTGTACCCATAGGAAAAGGATAGCATCAGATACCACTTTAAGAAATCTCTTTGGCCGGTTTCCTTGGCACAGGTTAAGGAGCAGATCACTCTGGATGACAAACATAACACCTTTGGGCCTTAAAATCTGTAAAGGTCATAAAAATGTAGTTAAAAAAAAAATGAAGAAATATGTTGACTGGTATTACTACACAGTTTTAATGATTGCTATCCAGTTCCATGCATATTTCTTCAGAATAATTTTTAATGGGCTCTATTTCATCTACATAAATGTCCCTCTAAGAACATGAAACCAACGTTTAGATAATAAAAGTTCTCACCATTTAAGCTTACAATTGCCTAAAATATGCAGTCATCTGCAACCTGATATGTTGATATGACACAGTGAAGTATCTCCCTGAAAGCAGTTAGGAAGTCACATTCAAACTGTACTAAATTTGCCACAGGAATTTTAGAGTTGGCTTCATCAGCCTGGTCTCAAAGATTTCTGCACCACCTCTGCCGCAGGTTCTCATGAAACTGTCAGTTACCTGTCTCATTTACCTGCCATTGATTTGGCCCTGGAGGTGTGTGTGACTAAATCAGAGAAAGAAGTGAGAACAGATGTACTTCCTGGTTTTTTTTTTTTCCTTTCAGCTATTGCTGTTCTTGTGTTTGTTGATTTTCAGTATTCATGGTGTACATCATCAGGGCCCATTTGTAAACTCTCAGCTTTAATTCTTACATCAAATTTTCAAAAGAAGGATTTGAATAGTGGAAACAAAAAGAATATTACACCAGTGAAAAGTGCTTTTTCTACTCAGCATAACTCAACAGTTGAGAATGTTTAAAATATATTTCTATATTCCCATATTTTCTGGGTTTGGATAAACAGGAATCTGGTGAATATTTACAATAGTTTGAAAGTTCAGTAATTATCACCAGAAGTCATCATTAAGCCCCCAGAAACAATGAAATGTCACTTGGTTTGACAATGCAATAGGAATAATTTCTACTAATTATTCCTGTGATTAATGCAGCTCATTAGCTTTTACTAGAGGAAAAGGAAACTGAAAAATCAATGTTTTAGTTCACTTTTTCCCTCCTTCCCCATCATCTCAGAATGCTAGTTGTATAGTTTGCACAGTCTTAAAGGGAATCAGAGGGCATTCAAGGAGACTAAAAAATATTAAGCTTAAAACCAATAGTGACTAACAATAGATGCAGCTGTTATCAGAATGCAAAGAAGTGTTGATTCAGAGGAATGTTCTGTCTTTTTTAGTCTTTCTTTAGACACTTTTCTTTTTCTTCCTTGAAACAATTATATTGAAGGCTCTTTTGGACAAATTATCTAGATTAATTTCTGTGTTGATTCAGCATCATTTCTTTTTCTCATATAGTGCCTAACTGTAACACTTGTTTCTTACCATTTTTTGCTTATTAAGGTGTTTGTTATCTCTTTAGCTTTGCATTTGGTTTTTTCTCTTTTAGTATCTTCACTCAATTTCACCACTGTTGATGTGAGATCTTTCCTTTGCTGTCTGAACACAGCTAGAAAAGCCAATGAACAGTCAAAAGTGTTTTAAACACAGGCTTTTTAAGCTGAGGAATTGCTTTGGTTGGGAGCATTGGTCAGACAGGCTTTCAGCTTATACTGCAATTCGATTAACTGTGATGCCAGAGCAGATGTCAGGATTGTGATGGGCCAGGAGCTGGTTTGTGATTTTTAGAGGATCTATAAGTCTCATGAAAACATCTACCCAGCCTAGGATGCATGGCATGCTAGTCATTAATGAAAAAAAGAAACAGTGTTGCTAAAGACTGGAACTGATCAGAAACCTTCCGACTGAATGTTTTGCCCTATGAGGATCCTGATTAGTCAGGGAAAAATGTTCCCATGGTTTGTGGCACCTGGGGGAAGATCAGCTTTTTCTGAACTGAGCACCTATCCCAGCCTCTACCACCCTGGCTCTGCCCAGAATCTCACTGTTGGGCACCCGAGGCTTCAAAATTTTGACAAAGAGGTCCTCAGGAGTGATTAGAGAAAAGTCAAAGAATAGAATTGGTCTTAAGATATTTTTGTTGTCTAAAGAAAGGTGACCACATTTGGATTATATATAGCTCATTCCAATCATTTCAGAAAATGGGTAAACCAGAGAATGGTTTCATCTGTTCTTTTTTTAAGGTACTTCAGCTGAAATGAATCATCCTTCAGGAATGTCTGCTTTCTTCCATTGTTCAGAAAGCCTAAATTAAATTTCAATGTAAAAATTTTAGACAGGAAAACTGGGACAGAGTAATCCTTCCCCAAATGATATGTAAATTCATATGTATGTTTACAGTTACATTTGTATATATGTATATATAAACATATATACAGATACATATAGGATAATTCCAATACTGCAAGAGATTTTATTTAATTATTTAATTTATTATTTTTTTTTAAGATATGGTTTTGAAGTCTGGGAATTACTTGAGAATGGCAGCTCCAGTTTTCACAGAATTCTTTGTGTAACAAATATTTTGCTTTGTCTTTCCTGTAGATTATGACATCTGAAATCTGCTAAGCACAGATGTGAATGACATAGCATTCTAACAGAGAAAACAGAACATGAAAATCATGGCATTCTTGCAGTTCTGATAAGAAAACAAAGAATTTTTTTTCCATGTTGAGAAATAACATTATCAGAAGTCACACCTAGCTAGTTATATTCAAATGGTTTTCATCAAAAGAGTGCACACATGTAGAATAAATGATCTAAATGCAAGACATTTTTTCAATCTCTCAAATTGGCTATCATGTTTTGAAGAGAGGTACACTAATTTACCATTGCTGGTTGAGCTGTTTCAACGTGGCAATGAATAATTGGCTAATAGGTTCTGAAACAGATGTAAAGTGGCAGTGCAATGTTTCCAATGGGGTTGTTATAAAACACTTGCTTTCTTAGTTTCCAGTATAGATGGCTTTGGGCCATATAATCCATCAAAGAAATTGGTAACTAAATGAAATCCATATTGCATGTGGAAATAAAAATCTATTTATGATATTTAGAAAGCCCTTTCACTCCACTATCTGAGCACCTCAGAAGCCTTTACAGTAGCTTCACTTATATATAAGTAGAAAATGGAGACCCCCTGAGTGACTTGTCCAAAATCATCAGAAAGGTCTCTGACAGAGTGGTGCTGGGCACACAAGTCTTTTCTCTCAGCAGAAGAATTATAGCTGCATGCAACCTAAAATTGTAAAGGAAGTTGGTATAGAAAACCGTAGGAGACATAAAAGAATCAGTAAATTCAAAAATTGAGGTAATATCAGAAATGCACATCTTTATGATGTGCAGAGAAAATAACTAGCTGCAAGCAGCTAAAGGACATTTTGTGGTATCAGATATGTATGCTGTTCCCGTTCCCATTTTTAAGGTTGTTTACTATTATGGCACCATGGCTTGTGGTATCAAGTCATCTCACATAATGCTACTGACATTTCAGTGCAAGTCAGGTATGTTTTAGTGCTGCGTGAAAACATGAGGTTTTTAAAGAACCTATGTCTCAATGCATTCCATTGCATTTCAAACATCCAGTAAGAGCAACATTGGAAATGTGTCTTTGATACCTTTTAAAAAACAGAAGGCTGAATTCCATGGTTACACCCTGGCATCTGCAGAGTTTTCTTTGCAATTCTGAGCAAAACTGGGAACAGAATATTTTAAAGCATTTCTCCATATTTAAAGTATTCTAAGGATTTGGTCTTTTTACTGGAGCACACAGAATCTTTAATATCAGTGACTAGCTTTGAATGCAACCGCTGTCTATTTCTGTGATTATAAGTGTGGTGAAAAGTATGGCTGGATAGAAAAAAAGCATATGTGTTGCTGGTGTTACTACTTTTGCACTTTTGTTTACTGCTTATTTACTCAATTACAATTTATGCAATACAAAAGGATAGAATGTGTATAAGTGGCCCATAAATCCATCTGAACTTTTTAGGTTATGATGATCAGGTGAATTAAATTGTATTTTCATCTACTCTTCCAGAATCTCTGAAGTGAAAATCTGGTAAAGAAGATGATTTTGGTTTACCCCAGAAGTGATATTTAAGAAGTGTTGAGAACAAAAAATGTCATCTTTCATTGTAACGGTGATGGAAAAATCTCTCTGTTTTTAATTGTCTGAATCACATCCACTAGCAGCACTCAGGAAAATGTGTAGAATGTAAAATAGTATTAGATCCCAAAGAGCATGTGATACATATTTTATTTCAGAACATCAGTTACGCTGCTGAAGTAGGATACTGAAGTTGCCAGCTTATCAGACAATTATGCATAATTCAAGATTTCTGGAGATTCGAGTCTCAGGCTTTCTAGTTAGTCATTTAGGGACTATATTTTTAGATCACTGGCCTGAGTTTGGTGTCTAGTTTCTGTACGGTGCTTCAGGAGACATAACTACCTAATAATGACATTTGCAAACTGTGCTGAGCTATTTAAGCTAGCCAATAGGAACTGTAATGAACAGAGGTGGTTTTAAACTGTCCAGCACTTACAGCTTGGGCCCCAGTGGGACTCACAATACTGAAGCTGTACTGTATAAGGTGCTATTATTAATTTCTCACAAAATGCTTCTGGAGAAGCGAATGGTGGTCGTTCCTTAACCTTTTATCCAATAACTCATGATTAAAGTACTCACCCAGGCTGCAGAAAAGGCAGATTCAATGGTCTCCTCTACTTAATGGGATTCAACCCACCCTCTCCATGTCCCAGAAGACCATCATAATGGCTGGACTGTAGGCTATTCTGAGTGAAGCCTTTTCTCAGTCCCATGAAAGCTGTTTCATGCTGTCTGAAATAATTGAAACTGGTGGTAGTGCTCTCGTAACTATAATGGTCTAAGAATAATAAGAGAAGAAAAGCTTGGTGGGAAAAGCTAATGTCTCCTATAAGAACATCTGATGTAGCTGAAAGAAAAGGACAAGCTCAGGGTCATCTAAGACACTCCTTAGATCTACAGTAGAATTTAGTTTCACAATCATACATTTAACATAAAAGATGTAAGGCCAAAGACAGAATTATTGTGACACTTGGGAATGCAGACTTCATCACGACTCAGATGAGCACTTTATATATATTACTTATTCACGGGATGAGGGCATGGCATTTAGGTAGCTAAGTTAAATGGCTCTACCTCCATTTTGTTTTAGCCATTTAACATGTAATGGTAAATGGTAAAAATGGATGAAACAGGACATGCAGCTGGAAGCTGTAAAGTGTTACATTTTTTTCTAGCACAATTCATCCCCCTCATTGCACACAGCTTTATGTCCTGGTAACTTGAAAGATGTCCTCATCAAAGGCAATATCTCAGTTTTGCACACATGTTCAGGGAGTTATTTCAGACCATCCCACTTCTGTTTTATGTGAAGTACTTTCTATTTAATGAACTTTCTTGCACCAAATGTCTGCTCCCAACAGTAAATAGGTGCTTTGCATCAGACCTGCTTGAAAATAGTTTTATGTTCTGGACTGGCTGCTCTTGGATTTGTCTTGCCATGTATTTGTTTCCATGCTGAACACCTTCAGGGCTATGCACAGGTAATTGTGCAGGCAGGGGGCATGTGGGGTCCACCAACGTGCCTGCAAGGACAACGAGTCATACTCATGGCCCTGTCTCCTGGATTGTTGGTCTGACTCCAGCTCAAACTCAGCGCTCTTACCTTCATCTTATCCCTTTTCTCCATTATTAATTTTCATAGGAACATTATACAAACACTCCTCTAAAGTCAGATACCATACATGGTTTCTATGAGAGAATAAATCAGGAGGCATTAGCTGTATCTTATAGGATGATTTTTTATTGTTTTTCACAGTTACATACAAAATGCTAGTTAAACAATGTCCAACAGCCAAGATAAAGTCCCAGAGGTCCAAGAGTACAGCTGTACTATTTTCCGGACCACCAATCCCTCATTTACTGTTAACAATCTTGTCAACATTGCTAAAAAAAATAAAATTTTCTTCTCATTTATCTTGCAGAATTGAGTACTGGCAGCTGTAGTCCTTGAATGTTAGGATAATGCATAAAACCAGTTTGGTTTTTATATATATAAATTATCTACATTATTTTATATATATGTGTGTATATATATATATTCGAGAATACTTTTATATTTCAGCCTCACTTTTAAGAATTTGAGTTATATTTGAATTACAACCTGTCGTCTTTTGTCTGTCATAGGTAGAAACAGCTGTACTGTAAGAAGGGCATGGGGTAAAGGGAGTAAAACAGGAGAAAGGATTAAGACAAAAAGTAAAAGTATTAAGTCAGATTCTTTGGTTAATGAGATCCAAAGTTCAGTTAAACCAATAAAATCATATAGGGAGCCTTTGGTTGGAAATTCCATATTCAGACCTTTAATAGTATGTAGAAAGCATAAAATTCAATCACATAAAGACTTATATCTAATTTGGAGCAGAGTCAGCCTTGAAGGTCTGAATTTTCTTGTTATTTGTGTAATAATGTTTATTACACAAATAAATGTCACTAATAGTAAGCATTAAAATGAGAAGAAAAACTCAATGCATTGGTCGAAAGATCAGGTAACATACGTTTATACAAAGTCCAAAGAAGCAAAGAATGAGTTTCTTCTTGGCATTGCAGTGTCATTTAAAAAGTCAAAATCTTGCAGAGAGCCTTCACATTGCTGTTATAGGACAGATGCAAAGGAGGAACTTGTTGATCTGCACTTAGCATTTACTAAAGTTGGAAACACTTTCCAACCATTTGAGGTCTTGTGCTATTCACTTCTCAAAATAATAATGTTTCATATGCAGAGTGTGATTTCCTGCTTGCAGGGATGGCAGATGCAAAAGTATTTCAACAGCTTGTGGAAGTGATTAGAGCTGAAACAAGCACCAAATGGAGTTTTACTGACAGTACCATTCACCAAAGACTGGGTGGGAAGACGGTATAACAGCTGCAATCCATGTAATGAGGAGGCTTACTATGAGCTATAGCCAAAACCTTTAAAAGAGAAAAGAGGGAATTTTGCACTTAGAAATACAATTTTGTTTGTTTTTTGCTTTTGATAAATTTTTCAAACAAGTATCAGAACTAATATTCTCTGTTCTTCAGAATGTGTACTAAAGAAAACCTAATTTCACTATGACATGATTCTGTCACTTAATATAGTTTTATTCTATTTGCTACATCAGTTATGTGGAGCTGGTTTCACATTGTCAGATTATATTGTTAATCTGTATTATAATTCATATTATTTTAATATTTTGTATTTGTCCAGTGTTATTAGAATGCTTTTAACTTTCTGACACAACATTTTTTGGTAAAGTGTGACAATTTGAAATTATCAAAACAAGCAATTCAATATTTCTGATTCTAGGCCTCCAGAACGTGACTCATCCTGTTCTAAAACAAAATGGACCCAAATTCAGAGGTTAACACTGCAAGTAAGGGACTCTTAAGTAGTTATAATTAATGCATCACCCGTGAGATAAGTTTTGGTTTGAGCAAATGATCAAAAGTGAGGGTTATTTTTGTATATGTTATCTTAAAGTTTCCTGGTAGGGTTTCTTTTGTTTGTTTCATTGATATATATTCCTTTTATTGTATTCCTTTTGTAGGCTTGTAGATTATGAAATCTAAAAACACTGACTTCCTTCAATGCATGTTTGCATTGCTTCTGAATTTGACCACCTGAGTCAACTAATTATTTAAACAATTGTCTGACCTTCAGCAAGCACAGAGTAAATAATCCTTGTTAGTTGGTGAGGATGCTAGCTTTCCTTCTTGTAGGATGCGCTTTAGGATTGGATTATATTTTAAAAAGTAAACAAAGTCATGGGGAGACTAAGCCTTAGACAAACACTCTTTCTGATCAGTTACTCTCTTCCCAGGAGCCACATGCAATAGATGTCAATTTTCTTGAGTTGTAATAACTAAATACCCTCAGCCTTGTTCTCTGGTTTCCTCTATTCAGTAATCTACTCTCTCAGAGTATAACTGGGAACTCCGATGCTATGTCGTACTCCAAAGAATTACAGCAAGAAGCAAACTTATGATTTGTAGTGTTCTGCACCCAGACTGCTTTATGCTGTGGCCAGACTATGACAGCGAAACTTTGGGGGTTTTACCAATTATTTTTTTGCCTGTTAAGACTCTTGAGGGGTTTGAGGTCTTCTGAATTAAATAAAAGATTCCTGCCAGTCCTGCTGACTCATCCCTGGAGAAAAATCTCCCCAGCCTTTTCACATGAGCAAAACCGCACAGCTCCATACTTCACAGCAGTTTGTACACTTACCTCAGAACACCGCTAAAATATTCTCCTTGACTCATCTGTGCCATCAGTAGTCTATTCTTCTTAGGCAGAGTACACCCAAGATTTCATGTGGTTTGTTTCAGAACACCCAGGGAAGGCAGGAAACTTATCTGTATTTTAACCAATGTGAACTGAAACAGAAAAGGTAAAGCTTCTCTATACAGCGAAAGGAGGCATAAAGTCATCTTTTGTCACACCCATCCCTGAGCCAGGCATGGTCCCAAAGCCATACAGCTGCATCCAGGTAGCTGGGAGCTGTCAACTGAGAGGAGAATGTGTCTGGTAGCTGACTGGTGTCCTGGCTGCCAGAGTGCAGCTCTGTCATGGCCCTCAGGGGCAAAATACAGTCAGAGAAAGGCCTTGACTGCTTGTCCTTGGTTGGCAGCATGCCCATCTGGGATTTGCCAGCAACAGTAAGCCTGTGCGTGCTAACTGAAAGTCTACAGATTATATGTTATTGCTCAGCAAGAAGTTCTGTGGGTTATTGCAGTGTTCATTTCTGAAAGATGTCCTATAAAACAGATAATATGTAAATGCCCTGATTTATTCTTGAAAATTATTAAAGAGACAGTAGTGTCAGACATGAGTTCAAAGCTTGTAGGCAGTCCTTTAAAGACTTAGGACACTGGCTCACCATGGTTATCATATGTACAATGCATGTGAATGTCAATGAGTGGAGCCAAATAAAATTATTTAGTACTCTTCATTAGTGGAATCATTTGTTACGAAAATGGCAATAGTGAGTTTTTTTTCCTCTTTTTGCTTGCTTTTTCACCTTTCCTGTGGTAGTTTGCAAACTTTTTGCTTAAGTAACAAATTTACTAATTTTGTTTCTCAAGATGTGTCTCTAAAATTGAGGGTGTACCTGCAGAACACTCCATCTTCTCCTGTGGACAGCACAAGTTTTCACGTGGCGTTGGGTGCCTTGTTGATTTGGAGTTGCAGTGATTTTCTTTTCCTTGGGTTTACTTCAGACTTGCATCATGTGGGGCTATAACTGAACTTTTTTGCGTCACTGTTCACTGTATTGCGATGGTGTGTGTGTAACCATGGCTGCTGCCATTTTTCTGACCATTTTTGCTTGTATGTAGCTGCAGTCACACTTTTGGGGTTACAATATTTGTGTTACATTTTTTTAGCAGAAGCCTTTGAAATAGAAGTCTCCTCTGATACAGAGTTGTCCACTGTCCCCAGTCTTTCCAACTTTGTGAAAAGAGGTTAGAGTGAAATCATTCAACTTAACCTGTATAGTATGATCGAATCTGTTAAAAGCTGATCTCTTCTAGGCAAGTCTGCAAGCTCACGTTTGCTATTGACAGTGAGAGCTGGTGTTCGTGACACCCTTCAGGGAAAACATCTTTCCCTGAGATAGAGCCCAACAAAGCAGACCACTCACCTTTCATCACAGTGCGCAGTGGGAGCAGGTCCTGAGCCAAAGTCTGCTGGGGAGTTGAATCTTTTCATTTACTTAGTGATATTGCTGGGGCCCTACATATATTCAGAGGCAATGTCACTTGAAGACCCTATCTGAGGAGTAAAATTGGTCTCTTAAAACCTTTTTTTATTGTTTGTCTTTTTTTCTCCATAGATGTAAAAGACACTGTCACTGCTCTTCACAAAAAAATACAGAACTTAAGCAAACCCAGGTTTTGCAGCTCAGCCAAGCAGCAAAGCTATCTAACCTTTGACAGAAAAATACTGAAAGCAGCGAAGAAAACTCTGCTGCAATAATGACTGCCACTGTTGCCTTCAGATCATTTAAATCAGAATGAGATTGTATGTAAACAGCAGAGCAAAGCAGTATAAGCCTACAAAAAATGAGTAGAGCACTTCCGACTGTGAATCTGGCCCCAAAGGCACACTTTGAAACAGATAACTATGGCTTTTTTTCAGGCTGGCTATTAAGAACAATCCATGACAACAATGGCTAATGGAAACAGCCAGTTCCAAAATATAGAGCTAATGCATTGTCTTCAAAAAGAAACAGAGTTAATCACTTATTACTGCTAGCTGCCCTGCTTGGGCACAGCTTCTGCTGGAATGTGCCGTCTGTTTGGATTCATATCATGTATCCAGTAGACTAGAGTGCTAAGGAAAATCTAGCACCAAATTTCATCCTGCTTTTGGAAGTGATTACTTCTTAATTTATATATACATATGTATATTTTATTGGTCCTTCCTTTTCACAGTCAGTAGCTGATAGTTAAAATAAAGGCACATCAAAGTATTAGACCAGAATGTGAGGTAAGGTGTGGTGATAATGTAGCTTGTATTGCCTGGCGGTTACACCACCTTTGCAGCCAGGGTGTTGCAAGAATTTGTTAAAGAATAATAATTCTAAAGTTGCCATACTTTTGAGTGCAATTAACTGAGAACAGACTTCAGGGAATAAAGAGTCAGGTGCTGTTGGCTAAGAAGTGATTAGCAACTGGCCTAAAACTTCACAGTTAGGGTAAATACAAAAATTAGACATTAAATATGCTAGAACCATCTAAGCTTTCCCTATCACTACTTATGGCTACTGACAACATGCATTTTTGTGATATGACATGAAGCGAAAATTAACTTTACATATAGAATTTTCTATTCTGCTCACACTCTACGGAGACAGTATTGCTGTCTGAGTGATTGGTTACAAGTACAGCTTTTTGCTTTGATGCACTCTTCTCAAGTCACATTTGCTTTTCACACAGTCTGTTTTCTCACAGTTCATTCTACCCTCATTAGTATTTTAATCAATGCTCCAAAAAAGTGTGGAGGAAACTGCTGGTTAGCTAAAGCTAACATTCAAACCTCCTGACCCTGGAGCCATGGTGAATTTGCTTCTGCTGTCTCTTGAGAAGTGCTCTGAGACCTGATTCTCCAAGTATGCAGCTGCTGGCCCCAGTGGGCAATGCCCTACTCTGGCTGGTACCCCGTGCGTACGCGTACGCTCTATCTCCTTGTACTTCACCGCCCAACATCCCTAGAAGCAGTCAAAGGCAGTCTGTGAAGTAGCTATGGGGATGGAGGTGAAGGAGTGCACTGTGTCCCTCCCTCATCTCTGGACTTCTCTTTAGCAACAGTGTGGATACAGCCAAGTAATCTTCTAATCTATAAGTCTGTGAATTGCATCCCTCACAGCCAAACCAATCTTTGATTTTATGCCTAGCTTCTGTCCCAGAATGGTGCACTATACATTTTTTTATGCATGCTATCCAGACACCTTGTTCTAGTCCCACTTTCCATAAAATTAACTATAAAATTAATTCCTGAGTGTGTTCCTTTCAACCATAATCCTTTTTCCCTTCTGTCTTTTTGGGTACCCTGTCCTTGACTCTTCTTATGTTCCAGATATTTTTTTCTCAAATATATTTCTCTCTCTCCTCAGAACAAAGTCTTGACTTCATGGGTACCCAAGCCTTCCCTCTTCCCAGGTATTTCTCAGTATTTTACTATCATCAAATTTTTCTTTCAGGTTTCTCTTTTGCTACAGAGACTGTCTAATGTTTTTCTCCCAAAGCTTCCTCCCCATCTGAGGCTGGCCAGACTTTACAATCTGAGGAAAGAATATTAAATGTTGTGGCATCAGAGGGTGGATTATAACATAAGTTTTGAGCAAGACTTGTCTTCCAAGTCCAGTCTGAGTGGACAGGAAAGTCAACACATTTTTTAATAAGCAACAAGCTGTTCAGTTTCTTAAGTGCAAATGAAAACATTTCTTCCCAGGAATATGGAAGACTTGAGAGAAACCATGCTTGAAGCTCTAAACACCAAAGTTAGTTCACGGCATGTTAATTTACCATTTATGATGGTGTAGGGGGAAAAAGGTAGAAAAGTGGGGAATTTAGGTAAGTGTAAGATCAGCCTGCCATTTCAAAGGTCAGCCACCCTTTTGAATGTGCCTCTGCTTGCTGATGCAGTGTAGGTACAGGTATGAATAATCCTAGCTAACTAATACAGCCCTGATCTTGTGCTCATGCCAAGGGCTTCCTTGCCATGGACTTAATAACTCAGTATCTGACTCTCCCTCTATCCCTGTTGCCATATAAACATTTTTTTAACTAGAAATTAACCAGGTAGGGCTTGTAGCGTTGGATGAGCTATTCATTTAGAGCATGACTAATCCACATGTCTGTGCAAAAGATTTGATGAGAAGCATAAACTCATTTAGAGTCCTGGTGGATTTAGATACTTGCCGGCTGCATAAATAAATCTGTGTTCGTATGATTTAAGAGCATATCCACTTATTATTCTCTTCCATGTCACCTTTCTTTGCAGATACAGCAAATAAGTAAGAAGTAATTTTGTTTGGTAAACTAATAGGAGGGGTTGGGCCCTAAGCTTTAATGACAGTATCAGGTCACAAACCTTAGTCTGTCATTCCTGTTGGAGCTCAGCCAGGATGAGGTTAGGACAGCAAGGACAAGGTGAGCAGGCAAGAAATTACAGAGCAGTGGTGTTGTTAAAGGTCCTTCTGCATGAGAGAAAGCGGCAGCTCAGAGGTGTTATGCAGGAAACAGCTTCCAAACATCAAGCTCATGGTGGGAGAGCTTCCATCCGTACAAACCACAACATGCACTTCTGAAAAGTTTACCTAGGCTTAGGAAATTTCCCAGTGGCACCAGTCTATTTATTTTCCTAACTCATTAGCTATTTAACCAATTTTTAGTGCTCTGCAGTTTGCTTGAGAAGGCATTGGTTTCAGAACACTACTGTTACACGTCTTAAATGTCAGCATACATCATTTGATCTCGAGTTGGAGAGCTAACAAAAAGGTTGAAAAGGTGCAGTTCCTTCCGTAGAAGTCAACAGCTCTGTATTAGTGTGACTTTGTTAATTCCATTGCTGTCTTTTAATAGAATCCAAATGCATTTTTCTCATCTTCCATGCTTTTTAAGGGGAAAAGTCCAAGAAATATTAAGTCATTGAAGTTCCACTGAAACTATTAGAGCTGTACTAGCTGTGATCGGGCCAAAACTACCTGCTTCTTTCAGTTCCACAGTATGTCATTAGGCTTTAAACCTGTGGGGGAATACCTCCACAATGACAAAAAATTTTTATGTAGGAAGACACAAAGTATGCACAAAGATATTTTCACACAGATTTTCAACTTAAATCAGTGAGGTACAGGTGTCAGTGTCTTGTGGATCTGAGCTGTAGGTTAAGATTCCCAAATTCTTCCTGAGCTGATTTTCCTCTTTTTTAAGGTCACTTATTTTCCTCAATAGAGACAAACAAAAAAAGTGATAAATAGCTGGAGATTGGTGACGAGTGGTGTCCCTCAGGGATTTGTGTTGGGACCGGTCTTGTTCAACATCTTTGTCGGTGACATGGACAGTGGGATTGAGTGTGCCCTCAGCAAGTTTGCTGATGACACAAAGCTATGTGGTTCAGATGATACACTGGAGGGCAGGAATGCCATCCAGAGGGACCTTGACACGCTTGTGAGGTGGCTTGATGCCAACCTGATGAAGTCTAACTGTGACAGTTGCAAGGTCCTACACCTGGGTTGGAGCAATCCCAGGCGCAACTACAGGTTGGGCAGAGATGAGACTCAGAGCAGCTCTGAGGAGAAGGACTTGGGGGTGATGGTTGATGATAGAATGAACATGAGCCAGCTTCAGTGTGCTCTTGCAGCCCAGAAAATCAACCGTATCCTGGGCTGTATCAAAAGGAATGTGACCAGCAGGTAGAGGGAGGTGATTCTGCCCCTCTACTCTGCTCTCGTGAGACTTCACTTGGAGTACTGTGTGCAGTTCTGTTGTCCTCAACATAAAAAGGACATGGAACTGTTGGAACAAGTCCAGAGGAGGAACACAAGGATTATCAGGGGACTGGAGCACCTCTCATATGAAGATAGGATGAGCGAGTTGGGGCTGTTCAGCCTGGAGAAGAGAAGGCTGCATGGAGACCTCATAGCAGCCTT